>JAJPUD010001508.1:172339-182633 GCA_023553655.1 Myrmecobius fasciatus | reverse complement strand
AAAAAAAAAAAAAAAAAGAATATAAGGGGATCAGGGGATACAGGGGCAGCCACTAAAGGGGCTCCCAGCCTTGCAGAGCCTCTACTCTATGGTCCAGTGGGGAGGAGCTGAGTCAATAGCTCGAGAGTAGGAAAGATTCAAACTTCTTGGGGAAGTGAGTGAAACTCCAAATTCGTGTGAGTGTCCAGCCAGTTCATTTGCTTTGTGTCCCATTTTCACCTCTTGTGAGGCGTATGCTACAGTAGAAAGAGCATTGGCCCCACAGTAGGAGGCCTTGGCTTAAAATCCCAATCTGATATTTCTATGACCTTAAATAAATCACTTGCCCTTAAGCCTGTTTCCTCATCTGTAAAATGAAGAGTGTGGGAAAGATGACATCAAAGGTCTCTTGCAATGCTGAATCTATGATATGTAGAGATGACATAAAAGGAGATTCAGAAAACATGGCATGGAAAAATTGAGGAGGGAAGGGAAGGGAAGAGAAGGGAAGGGAAGGGGAGGGGAGGGGAGGGGAGGGGAAAAAGCATGTATTATATGCCTACTATATGCCAAGTACTATACTAAGTGCTTTATAAATATTACCTCATTTGATCCTTACATTAGCTTTGTGAGATAAGTAGAACTATTAGCCTCTACATTTTGCAGCTGAGGAAAGTAAAACAGACTTTTCCTGGGTCAAGAGCCTAGTAAGTGAGGCTAGATTTGAATTCAGATCTTCCTGTCCCAGTGCTATATTCTCTATGCAAGTCTACATATTAGCAGTGGAATCTTGAGAATCTTAATTTCTTGGTACCTCAAAGCAATTTTCTAAACCTCCAAGTTACAAAGACTGCACAGCATTTGCTAACCTGCACTGAGAAAGGGAGTGCCTTCATGAGAGTCCTAAATATCAGAGAAACCATAAGTCTAGTCAAAAGCAAAAAGGAGGGAGTAATGCATTAGGGAGTAAACATGTCCATTGAGGCTTAGTCTATATGATTAGTGCCCAATGTCACACCGTATAGGAGGTTCTTAGAATAATAGGATACTATAGATAACATCCATTTAGGTTTTATATAATTTTATTTTCTCAAATAAAAATATTTTATCTCCCTCTTCCTCTTCTCCCAATGGGAAAGAGAATAACAAAAACTGTAAAAATATTGGACAAAACAAATTTCCACTTTATCTATGACCCCAAAACATATCTATCTCATTCTATAGTCTGAGTTAAGGATGATATTTTAATGAAACAATAAACCCTCTCATTTTACAAATGAGTAGACTGAGGTTTAGAGAGATTCAGTAACTTGCTCAAGATCACAAGGCAGTGAGGGTCAAAATTGGGATTAGAAAGATTCCTATCACTTACTAGCTGTGTGATTGTAGATTGTGTAGGTTGTAGACACTTAACCTTTGGTTTCTTTATTTGCAAAATGCAGACAATATTGTACTATCTATCTCATACGGTTACTCTGAATAAGGACTCCATAGATTTATTCTTATTTATTTTTTTGGTGAGGCAATTGTGATTAATTAATTAATTAAATCCCCTTGCCCACAATCATATTAGTTAATGATAAACGTTTGAGGCTTAATTTGAACTCATTTCCTCCTGAATGCAGGGCCAGTCCTCTATCCATGCACCATCTAGCTGCCCCATAGACAAGGTGAATAATGATGGCAAAGATGTTGACTGCAATGGTTATGATGATGGCAATGATGCTGGTGGTGCCAGTGATGATGATATAGGGAGGAAATCTGGAAAACAAACTTGATTCTTTCTTCTCCTCAAGTGATGCTGAATCAGTAAATCAGTAAGTATTGTTTAGTAAGGTGTAAAAGAAACTACATCAGATTCTGTAAGAGACACAAAGAAGACAAAAGAGCACTTGCCTTTGGTCCATCAGACATCCAGCCTCTATTTTTAACACTGAAAGTGTTCAAATGTTTATTTCAGGTGATTTCCTTAATTGTTCAAAGCTGACTTGGTTAGTTTAATTGTCAAAAATTCTACCTCATGTCACAGTGTGTATGTATTTTTTCCTGTTCCCACTGCTTGCAAGTGTGTGTGTGTGTGTGTGTGTGTGTGTGTGTGTGTGTGTGTGTGTAATACACTCATCCCACTCATCTCACTCCTGATCAATCTCCTCTGTCTGGAAGTAGACTCAGGGGATTTGAACAATCCTATCCAATTGATCAGGGCAACTAGGTTGTACAGTGGGTAGAGCACTATGCTTGGGAATGAGGAAGAATTATCTTCATGAGTTCAAGTCTGGTTTTATACACTTAGTAGCTGTGTGACCCTGAGGGAGTCACTCAATCCTGTTTGTCACAGTTTCCTCATTTATAAAATGAGCAGGAGAAGAAAATCACAAACCATTCCAATATCTTTGTCATTAAAACTCCAAACGGGGCCACAAAAACCTGGACATAAGGGAATAGCAACACCCAGTTGATTCTTGAGAAACTATAGGAGAGGTGCAAAGAGACAACTGGCACAGAAGGAGTGAACTAAAGGGATCTCAATTCATGGGAGCTGCTCACCCAGGCAGGAGATACATCTCGGGTGCTGGGAGTGAAAGCACATCAAGACAAGAGTCAAGTGTCTCAACCTGGCATTGGGAATGGAGACTTATTTGGAAGCACTAGTGGGCATCTGACCTCTAGGAATGCTTTTGTGAGGTTAGATATTGGCAGATGAGGACTCATGCTACCTGCTGAAGAACTGCAGACTAAATGGTAGTTTGTAGGACACTGAGAAATTATGATGAGAAGCAGTAAAGGGGAGTAATGACTCCCACTGTCTTTTGGGAGCTATAGAAAATTGCAGGCATAGTGAAGAGTGACACTGAGCAGAAAGTCAGAAGAAACATGGAGGGGAATGCCAATGAGGAATGAACATAAGGATCTCTGCTAGGACTTAGCATACAGTATGTACAGTGGAGCCACACACAGGACAAAGCCATCTCCTAGGAAATGTAGAAAACTGCACATGGTGAAGATCAATACTACATAAGCAGTCAAAGGAGCTGTGGAGAGGCATGAGATGAGCAATAGACAGAGAAAGAGATTTCTGGGAGCCCCATCCAGGACGTGATTGGACATACAGAGTAAAGGACATATAGCGTAACCTTTGTTGTGAGTCCTACTTGTTTGTCCTATAAATAAAAGTCTTCATTCTTTGGGTCCTGCAAACTATATTTTCGCAAGGAATGGTACTGCCATCGTTGGGTAATAAACAGAATATAGTGACCTGTCCATATCATTTGGGTGGGTGGGGAGGAATGAGTCAAAAATATTCATCAAAGTGTTTGTGATCCCTATATGAGAAACCTGAGTTAAATCTCTCTAAACTAAAGTAAGTCTGTCTAAAACTAAAATCTGACTCTTTGTGACTTTCAGACAATTGATTCTAGCTGTCCCATCTAGGTTTATGTAGAATAAAGTTAATCCCTAATGTCTTGACCCCTCAGAAACCCAGGTACACACTTTAGAAATGGATTTAGTTTGTCAATCTCTCTCTTAAAGTGTGACATCCAGAACCAGAAACAATAATCTACATAACAAATTCATTCAGAATACTAGGTAGTATATGAGGAGTGGGACAGATGATAAGCTTCATACAAATTCAGGAGATTCTGGAACTAAGAAAATCTGTTTTCCAATCCTGGTTCTGCTACTAATTAACTTACTCTTTGACCTTCGGTGAATTACCTCTCCTGTTTGTGAAGGGAGTTCAACTAAATGATTTCCAAAGATCCCTTCTAACTTTAAAAATAACTCTATGGGATCATACCCCTAGGATAATGGGCAAATCACTTTGTCTGTGAAATAAGGGGGTCAGAGCAGATCTATGGTCCCACTGAGCTCTGAAATGCTGTGAATCTTATGTGATTTCTGTGGGTTCTGATGATCAGAGAAGGCTTCATAAAGGAAATGAGACTTGGGCTAAGGCTTGAAGGAGTGTAATAAACATAACTCCGATTCATACAGTGCTGTATGATTTATAAAGAGCCTTCTTCACAACAAAGATGGGAAACATCCCAGCATCCCTTGATGTCAAGCCTACCATATTTTTCATAGGAACTTCCAAGTCAGTAAGTATTCATTAAGTGCCTACTATGTTCCAGCACTATGCTAAGCCCCAAAGATAGCAAGAAAGGGAAAAATGAAAAACCAGAAAACCACATGTTTCTGTTCTCAAGAAACTTAAAAGTCTAATAGAAGGGACAACATGCAAATGATTGTGAGAGGAAAAGGATGGGGGAAGGACAAAGGAGGTGTAGAAGATAGCAAAGGGGAGGGGACAAGCCTCACCTTTCCACCACAGCATGGAATATTCATTTATTGTAATGTCTAAAAAGAAGAATTATAAAACCTTAGTGAATGCAATACCAAGGAGGCAAGTGTGTGAACTGGCTTCCTGATTAACTATCAGTTCCCTCCCAGGAGACCCAAGAGCAGCATGTGGGTTTAAACATTTAGAAACTTGACTTCTGCTTGTTAACATTTGTCATTGAGATAAGGGGATTGTGTTTGGCTGTAAATTTCTGTGATAAAGCCAAGAAGTTTCTCTTAAAGCCCCTCTCTATCACACATCCTTTCGGTCATCCTCCTTCACCATGTCAAATCAGCATCTTCCTTGTAAGATTATATAAGTGCCTGGTTGGCTGGGAGAATTAAGGATAAATTGATTGTTTCCTAAATGGTGTCAGTGATAATCAGTGTTGCCCAGGTTCCCCATCCCCAAAGTTCTCCTTTCTAAACAGAAGCCCTGAGGTGAACTCAGCTACCCCCATGACATCAGTAAATTGTTATAGCCCAAATCTGATCTTGTAATTTTTATCGACTTCACCATGGGTCAGTAGACCTTATATATAGTGGGTGGGTGAGTGATACTAGCACCTAGACCATAGAGGCTTCACTGGTTAGTTTCTTATCATTAGGTCATAAAAACATAAATGCATTTCAGAGGCCATCTAATCCAACACTTTCATTTTAGGGAAGAGGAAATAAGGGCCCAGAGGGGTTAAATGACTTCAGATCATGGTTCTAGAATTAGAAAAGACCTCCATAAGTCATTTTGCCTCATTTTACAGCTGAGGAAACTGAAGCCCAGAGAGGCAAGCCACTTACCTAAAGTCAAACTGATAGTGAGTAACTAAACTGGAATTAGAATCCAAGTCCCTAAATCCAAAACCCAGCTTTCTTTCCTTTGAATTATATGTCCTTCTAATGTATATGGAGGCAACTAGGTGCACAAGGGATAGCGCACCAGGCCTGGAATTAGGAAGGCCTTAGATACTCACTAGCTGGGCAAGTCACTTGAGTGACTTGAGGCCTACTTGCCTCAGTTTCCTCATCTGTAAAATGAATAGGAGAAGGAAATGGCAAACCACTCCAGTATCTCTGCCAAGAAAACCCCAAATGGGGTTCTGAAGAGTCAGATATGATTGAAAAAACTGAATAACAAGGACATATAAAACCCATTCTTCTAAAGTCATTAATAAAAATGGCCTTTAAGAATTTGACTTAATGGTGATATCATTACACATAATAGTTAATGCTTACTTTTTTTTTTAAATACACCACTAAACTCTTTACCTTCAGTAAGTAGGTTTTGAATCATTTTGACTGCAGGCAGCCCCACTCTGATGTGTGATCTCCTTCCCTAGGTCAACATCCTTGCTCAGCTCACCCAAAGGTGATAAATAAAAGCTCTTAGTCCTAATAGATTCAATTTCCAACTTTCTAAATGATCTACAACAGGAATTAGCCCCTAAAGTGCTTCTTGGGAGGCTTTGGAGGCAGTGACCTTTATCACCTTAATTTCTGAAGTAGCATGCAGAAAAGCAAGCCAAGCCAAATAGTGGGAGGTGAGGTGGGGGTGGGGAGTGGCAAGGAAGAAAAGAAAAGGAAAAAAAGAAACAACAACTAATCATAGCACAAGTTGAGGCAGAATCAATGATCAGAACTGAGCAGACAGAGTTTACCTCCCTCTGACCCTGACTTCAAAGTTTCATGTCTCTTGGAACTGCCAGGTTGTTTTTTTTTTTCTTCTTCCATTGCATTCATTTGTGTTGAGAAACTGCAAATAGAAGAGTTAGTTTTTTCTTTCTTTTTTTTTGTCCAGAAAATTGAAAATATTGCATACCATGCTCATTACAATCCTCTCAATTCCTCCCCTAGAAACATTCACTCCTTTCCCCTAATAACATTATTTATAATTTAGATGTCATACCCAATTACTTATGGATGCAAAGCCATAACGTTTCAACCTTGGTTATGCAAGGAGAAAGTATATGCTGAAGCAGGAAACAGAGTTAAGAAAAAAAAAAATAAAAGGAGACCTACTGGCGACAGTATTAACTTGTTATGTAAATATGTTATTCAATTGTTCCTCCTCTACACCTCCCCTTCTCCAAAATATCAGTCAACTAATCATTCAGATGAATTCATGAATATTAAATAAGACCTTGAGTTTGTTCTGAAGCTGAGCATCCTCATCTGTGGGTGACAGTATTGCCTAGTGATGAGATTTCCTGAGACCTAGCCCTAACAAAGCATCCATCATTCATCCATCCATATATCCATCAAACCTCTCATCCATCTATCTTTCCATTCATCCACTCATTCTTCTATTCCTCCTTTCTTTCATTTACTGATTCATTCAACAAATATTGATTAAATATCTTCTGTAAGCTGGTCCCTATGCTAGACACTGAGTGAAGCAGAAAGTTTAGAGATGACAGTTCCATGTCTCAAAGAGCTTACAATGTGCCATGAGGGTAAAACACAAATACAGGTAATTATATGCATACTACATGGATAACTCCAAGGGAAGACCTTTATCCTTTTAGTGACTTTTTTCATCAGTTATAATTTTTTTTGAACCTACTAATAGCTAGGAAATCTCTAATATAGAAAGTCCTTCCATTAATACAGGTTAAAAATTTCTCTATAAGCTGTATTCTTACCCAATGCAAAGATGACAGAGAGGTTGAGTAATTTTGTAATGGTCACACAGTATTTGCTAGAGGCAGAACTTCAATCAATCAGCATTTATTCTTCTGTGTATCAGGTATTCATAGTATATATACTAAATGCAGGGAATACAAAGACTAAAGTAAATAAATTCCTGCTTCCAAGGAGCTTCCATTCTCACAAGTCAGATAATACATACATACATATATATGCATATGTATAAATAGAATAAATTTTTAAAATCTCAATATACAAAGTGGTCTGGGGAAGGAAGAGAATCAGAAGAAGCTTTATGGAGAAAATAGAAACTTCTTGACCTGAGTCTCAAAGGAAATAAGGGATTTTATGAGTTGGAGGAAAAGGAAGAGAACACTCATATCACTGAATCCATATCTCACTTTCTGTCTCTCAAGCCAGGCCTCTATTTGTTACTTTATGCTGTTCTTCTCATTTGCAATATGAATCTTGCATTCAATGATCAAATATTGATGTAGTACTTGTACAATATGCCCTGCCTTATTGTATGCTAGGTGTTTAGGGGATAAAATCAATATTAAACAGGATACTGAATTTGTTCTAAAGCTAAGCCTTCTTATCTGTGAGGAGACAGTATTGCTTAGGGATAACACTAAAAGTGTCAATAGAATATCTATTCTGGGTCCCAGACCTAATATATCCCTGGTGGAATCTATCCATCCATTCATCCATCCACTCATCCAACTATCCATTTATTCTTCCATCCATCCATCCATCCATCCATCCATCCATCTACTAGTCTCTGATTTCAAAGATTTTAGTTGGGGAGATCAGACATTCTCTTGAAAAAAAATACCAATATAAAACTGGGTATGCAAAGGGCCAAAGAAGTGATTCATTCAGTGTCATTAGCGTTTAGAGGAAGAAGGATCAGCATGGGTTCAGGCTATTAGCAAAAGTTTCATGGAGAAGATAAGCTTTTACAGAACCTTTAAGAGTATATAGAAATTCAAATGGCATCTTAGAGTTCTCATCTTCTTAAGTGGGAAAGCACAAGTGTGTCAACTTCTACAGAACTGACTTTTTTCTTGTCCAAAATGTTCTTTGGTTTTTGTGTGTCACGGACTCCTTCAGCAGGCTGGTGTAACCTGTGAACCTCTTCTCAGAATAATGTTTGTTGACTATATTCATAATGAAAAGAAATGCTAAATTTCAGCTAGATGTTTGAGAAAATAAAAATGTTATTTTTTTTCTCATCTGAGTTCATAGACTCCTTGGAATTTATCCATGGACTATATTTATAGCTAAGAATGACTAAGTCTTCAAGGATGATCCACCAAGGCAGAGATATTCTATGTCAAAGTCTAATTTGGGGTCAAGAAGTAACTGTGTTTAGTCTCTTTTTATATCTGTGGTACTTAGCACAGTGCTCGGTACATAGTAAGTATTAATAAATGTTTATCGATTGATTGGTTGAGAACATATCTTCTGAATTTGTAACTATGCTTAAAGGACAAACTGTGAATATTCTAATAAATCTCTATGCCAAAGAGATCATTAAAAAGGGGAAAGGACTAACATGTACAAAAATATTTGTAGCAGCTCTTTATGGACTGGAATTGGATTTGTGAATTGAAAATTGAGAGAATGCCCATCAATTGGGAAATGGATAAAAAGTTGTGGTATGTGAATATAGTGGAATGTTATTGTTCAATAAGAAATGATGAGCAAGTAGATTTCAGAAAAACCTGGAAAGACTTACATGAATTGATACAAAACAAAGTGAACAGAACCAGGAAAATATTATACATGATACCAGCAATATTGCATGATGAATAACTATAAGTGACTTAGCTCTTCTCAGAAATACATAATCTAAGACAATTCCAAATGACTCATGATAGAAAATGCTATCCATATCCAGAGAAAGAACTAATAGAGTAGGAAGGCATATTGAAGCATAGTATTTTTTTGTAGCTTTTTTCCTTTTGTTCTGTTTCATCTTTCACAACATGACTAATGGAAATATTTTTTTTTCAAAGCTTTCTGTTACAAATTTTCCCCTCCTTCCTCCCACCCCCTCCTCTAAATGGCAGGAAGTCTAATATATGTTAATTATGTTAAAGTACTTGACAAATCAAATATGTGTATACATATTTATACAGCTATCTTGCTGTATAAGAAAAATAGGATCCATAAGAAAAAAAATCTGAGAAGGAAATCATAATTCGAGCAAACTTCAATAGAGAGTGTGAAAATGCTATGTTGTAGTCCACCCTCAGATCCTTTAGGCCTCTCCCTGGGTGTAGATGGCTCTCTTCATCACTAAACACCTGGAACTGCTCTGAAACATCTCATTGTTGAAGAGAACCATGTCCTTCAGAATTGATCCATCAAATAGTCTTGTCGTTGCCATGTATATTGATCCCCTGATTCTGCTCATTTCACTTAGCATCAGTTCATGCAAGTTTCTCCAGGCCTCTCTGAAATCATCCTGCTGGTCGTTTCTCACAGAAGAATAATATTCCATAGCATTCATATACCATGATTTATTCAGCCACTCTCCAATTGATGGGCATCCATTCAGTTTGCAGTTTCTAGCCGCTACAAAGAGGGCTGCCATAAACATTCTTGCACATGTGGGGCCCTTTCCTTCCTTTAAGATCTCTTTGGGATATAAGCCCAATAGAAACACTGCTGGGTCAAAGGGTATGCACAGTTTGATAACTTTTTGAGCATAGCTCCAAATTGCTCTCCAGAATGGTTGGATCTGTTCACAATTCTACCAACAATGTATTAGTGTCCCAGTTTTCCCACATCCCCTCCAACAGTTATCATTATCATTTCCTGTCATTTTAGCCAATCTGACAGGTGTGTAGTGGTATCTCAGAGTTGTCTTAATTTGCATTTCTCTGATCAATAGTGATTTGGAGCACCTTTTCATATGACTAGAAATAGTTTTAATTTCCTCATCTGAAAATTGTCTGTTCATATCCTTTGACTATTCATCTATTGGAGAGTGGCTTGAATTCTTATAAATATGAGACAATTCTCTATATATTTTAGAAATGAGGCCTTTATCAGAACCCTTAAATGTAAAGATGATTTTCCAATTTATTGTTTTCCTCCTAATCTTGTCTGCATTAGTTTTGTTTTCAAAAAACCTTTTAAACTTAATATAATCTAATTAGAAAAAGGAAAGAGGAAAATCAAATTGTTAGTCTCAAAAATGAAAAGGGAGAACTTTCCACCAATGAAGAGGAAATTAGAGCAATAATCAGGAGTTACTTTGCCCAACTGTATGCCAATAAATTTGATAACCTAAGTGAAATGGAGGAATATCTACAAAAAT
>JAJPUD010001508.1:42547-167339 GCA_023553655.1 Myrmecobius fasciatus | reverse complement strand
TTTCCTCATTACCTATTCTAATTCTCTTAATCTCTTTTTCTTCTCTTACTGCTAAAGCTAGCATTTCTAATACAATATTAAATAGTAATGGTGACAGTGGGCAGCCTTGTTTCACTTCTGATCTTATTGGAAATGGTTCTAGTTTGTCCCCATTACATATGATGCTTGCTGATGGTTTTAAATAGATGCTACTGATCATTTTAAGGAAAAGCCCATTTATTCTTATACTCTCTAGTGTTTTTAATAGGAATGAGTGTTGGATTTTATCAAATGCTTTTTCTGAATCTATTGAGATAATCATATGATTTTTGTAAGTTTGGTTATTAATATAATTGATTATGCTGATAGTTTTCCTAATATTGAACCACCCCTGCATTCCTGGTATAAATCTTACTTTGTCAATAGTGTATTATCCTGGGGATGACTTTCTATAATTTCATTGCTAATATCTTATTTAAAATTTTTGCATCAATATTCATTAGGGAAATTGGTCTATAGTTTTCTTTCTCTGTTTTCACCCTACTTGGTTTAGCTATCATATCTGTATCATAGAAGGAATTTGGTAGTACACCTTCTCTCCTTATTATTTCAAATAGTACTGGAATTAATTGTTATTTGAATGTTTGGTAGAATTCACATGTAAATCCATCTGGCCCTGGAGATTTTTTCTTAGGGAGTTGATTAATAGCTTACTCTATTTCTTTCTCTAAAATGGGGCTATTTAAATAATTTATTTCCTCTCCTATTAACCTGGGCAATCTATATTTTTGTAGATATTCTTCCATTTCATTTAGATTATCAAATTTATTGGCATAAATTTGGGCAAAGTAATTCCTAATTATTGCTCTAATTTCCTCTTCATTGGTGGAAAGTTTTCCCTTTTCATTTTTGAGACTAACAATTTAATTTTCCTCTTTCATTTTTCTAATTAAATTAACTAAAGGCTTATCTATTTTGTTTTTTTTTTCATAAAACCAATTCTTAGTTTTATTTATTAATTCAATAGTTTTCTTATTTTCATTTTTCTTAATCTTCCCTTTTATTTTCAGAATTTCCAATTTGGTATTTAATTAAGGATTTTTAATTTGTTCTTTTTCTAGCTTTTTAAATTGTAAGCCCAATTCATTGATCTTCTCTTTCTCTATTTTATGCAAGTAAGTATCTAGAGATATAAAATTACCCCTTATAACTGCTTTGGCCGTATCCCACAATTCTGATATGTTGTCTCATTATTGTCATTCTCCTGGATGAAATTATTGATTGTGCGTATGATTTGCTCTTTCACCCATTCATTCTTTAGAATTAGATTATTTAATTTCCAATTAACTTTTGGTTTATTTTCTCCTGGCCTTATATTGCACATGATATTTATTGCATCATGGTCTGAAAAAAATGCATTTACTATTTCTGCCTTTCTGCATTTGATTTTGAGGTTTTTATGCCCTAACACATGGTCAATTTTTGCATATGTTCTATGGACTGCTGAGAAAAAAGTAAACTTCCTTCTGTCTCCATTCAATTTTCTCCAAAGATCTATCTTACCTAACTTTTAAAAAACATTTTGTTTACCTCCCTGGCTTCTTTCTTATTTATTTTGTGGTTTGATTTATCTAATCCTGTGAGAGCAAGATTGAGATCTCCCACTAGTATAGTTTTGCTTTCTATTTCTTCTTGCAGCTCTCTTAACTTCTCCTCTAGGAATTTCCATGCTATACCACTTGGTGCACATATGTTTAGTATTAATATTGCTTCATTATCTATGGTACCCTTTAGTAAGATATAGTTTCCTTCTTTGTCCCTTTTAATTAGATCTATCTTTGCTTTTACTTGATCTGAGATCAGGATTGCTAACCTTGCTTCTTTTTTGTTCACCTAAAACATAATAGATTCTGCTCCAGCCCTTTACCTTCACTCTGCATGTATCTCTATGCTTCAGATGTGTTTCTTGTAAACAACATATTGTTGGATTCTGGCTTTTAATCCAGTCTGCTATCCGCTTTCATTTTATGGGAGAGTTCAAACCATTCACATTCACAGCTAAAATAACTAATGCTGTATTTCCTGCCATCTTATTTACCCAAAGTTATGTTTTTCTCTTTCCTTTCCCCTTTCTCCCTTCCCCTCTCCCCAGCATTTTGCTTTTGATGACCACCTCCCTCAAACAGTCCTCCCTCCTTTAGAACCCCTCCCCCTTTTTATACCTTTTCCCTAATTCTTCTCTTTTCCCTTCTATTAGTCTTTCCCTTTCTTTTCCTCCTTTCCCTCCCACTTCCCTATAAGGAGAGATAAGTTCCTCTGTAAAACCTAATGTGTCTGATATACTCTTTTAGAGCCCAATCTGATGACAGTAAGATTCACACAATGCTCATCCCCCTC
Organism: Myrmecobius fasciatus; assembly: GCA_023553655.1. Classification (NCBI taxonomy): domain Eukaryota; kingdom Metazoa; phylum Chordata; class Mammalia; order Dasyuromorphia; family Myrmecobiidae; genus Myrmecobius; species Myrmecobius fasciatus. Next base: position 164,963 of record JAJPUD010001508.1, on the reverse strand, counting down.
CCTTCTTTCCCTCAATTATATTAGGTTTTCTTTGTCTCTTCATGAGATTTTACCTTATTTTTACCTCCTTTTCCCTATTTTTCCATTATGATACCCTTTCTACCTCAAGTTTCTTTTTCATATTATCAAAGTAAAATCCAATTATACCACCATTCTTTAAGTATACCCATAGTAGAAATGTAGTTCTCAAGAGTTCTTTCCTTTTTACCTTTTTTATGCTTCTCTTGAGTTCTGTGTTTGGAGGTCAAATTTTTGGTCAGATTTGGTTTTTTCATTAGAAATAGGTGAAATTCACCTATATAATTAAATGTCCATCTTCTTCCCTGGAAGATAATGCTCATTCTAGCTGGATAGCTTATTCTTGGCTGTAATCCAAGTTTTTTTTTTTGCCTTTCAGAATATCTGGTTCTAGGCCCTTCATTCCTTTAATGTGGAAGCTGAGAGATCTTGGGTGTTTCTTAGAATAGTTCCTCAGTATTTGAATTATTTCTTTCTAGCTGCTTGCAATATCTTTTCCTTGGTGCAATAGTCCTGAAATTTAGCTATGATATTCCTTGGGGATTTAATTTTTGGGGTCTTTTTCAGTAGGTGATTGGTGAATGCTTTTGATGGTGATTTTGCCTTCTGATTCTAAAACATCAGGGCAGTTTTCTTTCATGATTTCCTGGAAGATAGTGTCTAGGTTCTTTTTTTCATCATGGCTTTCAGTAAGTCCAATTATCCTTAGATTGTCTCTCCTAGATTTATTTTCCAGGTCAGTTGTTTTTTCTAGGAGATGTTTCATATTTTCTTCTATATTTTCATTTTTTTGTTTCTGTTTAACTTATTCTAGAAGTCTTATTTATTCCTTCACTTCCATTTATTCAATTCTAATTTTTAATGTATTATTTTCTTCAGTTACCTTTTTAAGCTCCTTTTGTAATTGGCCAATTGAATTTTTTTGTTCATTGTAGTCTTTTTCCAATTCATCAATTTTGTTTTTCAGTGAATTGGTTTCTTTTTCATATCTCTTTTGTAGGGCATTGTATCCTTCTTGAAATGATATCAATTCATTTCCCCATTTTTCTTTTAATTCTTTTTTGAGATTCTTTAAGCAATCTTCCAGGGAAGCTTTGTGAAATGGGGACCAGGTTATGTCTCCCTTTGTGGCTTCCTCTGGAATTGCTTTATCTTTATGAACCTCAGGATCTGAGTCTGCCCTTCTTTCTCTCCATAAAAGCTGTCTATGGTGAGAGTTCTTTTTTGTTTTTTATTCATTTTTTTAAAAAAAAATCTTGAGGTCTGTTTAAAGCAGAAGAGTGACAGCTGCTTTAATTTGCCCTGGGGCAGTTCAGCTGATTAACTTCTGGTCCTGGGCTATTTGGGCTAGGTCCGGGGTTTGCAGTGGGTTACAATATACCTTTTACAAAAGGCAGATCTGCCAAAGCACCTGCCCACAATTAGAGCATGGTGGCCCAAGAGCCTCAGATAGACTTCCCAGGTGCTTAGAATCTGCCACACTAAGTCAGGCCTGGTTTCCTTCCCTGTCTCCTGGAGCTGCCATCTGAGCTTGGCAAACTGCTCAACCCCCTGCCCTGAAGCTCTTCCAAGGTAGCTTCTTCTAGGAATGTGTTGTAGTCCAAATATTTGGGGGATACTTGACTTAAAAATCAGTTTAGAGACTTAATCTGCTGCTGGTTTGAGAGAAGGTCAGAGGAGGTCACAGAGAGTGGTGTCTTTACTCCACTACCTTGGCTCCACCTCGGAAATATGTTTTACATGAATTGCACATATACAAGCTATATTAAATTGCTTACCATTTTATGGAGCAGGGAGGGGAGGGAAGGAAGAAGAAAGAAAATTTGGAGCTTAAAATTATATAAAAATGTTAAAAACTGTCTTTACTTGTAAAAATAAAATACAATTTAAAAGGAGGGCGGAGAAGAATCTTTGCTTTGGGGGGGGTACGGGGGGGTACCTGAATCTTTGCTAGAAGTAAACAAATGGCTGCAGAAATATTTGTAATTAGTTGTCTTGCCTCCCAACAATACAGATAGTTTTGCCAGGCAGCCAGAAAACCTCCCAGACTTTTTGGCCCAAATATAAATTGTTAATCTACCTCTATCAATTCCCCCTAGAAATTACTCATAGTCTGGCCAAGGTGGTCTTTGTTGTACCTCACCTGGTATGAGAGGTTGTCTGCTAGGTCTTTTTCCTTTCATTGAAAACAATTCCTCCAAGGCAATCCCAATAGACTTTGGATAGAAAATGCCATCTGCATCCAGAAAAAGAACTGTGGAGACTGAATGTAAATCAACACATGCTATGTTCACTTCTTTTTTTCTGTTTTTTTTTTCCTCTCCCATGGTTTTTCCCTTTTGTTCTGATTTTTCTCTCCCAACATGATTCTTAAAGCAATGTGTGTTAAAAATAAACAAACAATAAATAAGAAAACAGTCCCCTATTGGACAAAGAAAAGGGTTTTTCCCCCTAAAGCTCCAGGTGGCTTATGATTCCCCTTCCCCCATCAGGTGTTTGGTCTAAATTGATCTACACTTAGAATTGCCAAATTGAGTAGGGAAAAGGATATATTATAGAATCTCCTAACCCCCCCCTTTCTGTATTCTAAATCCTAAATTAGCATTTGACATATAACACTTCTGTTCTGGTGCTTCACCTTTAATGGTTTCTTCATTCTTAGCCATAGTGAATTAGTGCAGGGAGTAGAAGTGACTAATCTCCCCTAGTTTATTTGATGATATATATTAGAGGCAAAAATAGATAATTTTTTTCCATTTGGGAAATGAATGGATGGGTGAATGAAAAGCCCCAGTGCTTATGCCCCAGCACTATGTCAGGTGATAAAGATATAAATAGAAAAGAGGTATAATTCCTGCCTTCAAGCAGTTCATACTGTAACTGGGATGAAGAGGAACAAGTCCATATAAGCTTTCAGTTTCAAGTCAAATGGAAAAGCCTGGAAGTAGGGTATGCTGTAGGGTAGATGGCAAGGCCCAGGAGTTCTTATGGTGGCAGGCCAAATGTAGTACCCAGAAGGATAGAAAGAACAGTGTTAAGGCTAATGTTAAGAATCAAAGGAATTCAGGATGAGGTTATAGGACAGAGGAAAAGACCTGAAGGTCTTCCATCTAAAAGGAAGTGTTATAGCCAGTGACCTTACTTATTTAGCTATATATCATCTGGAGGACATGAGATCTAGATGGACTCTACTACCATTGAGAATGGACCTGAGGATCTGCATGGAATAGAAATATTCGTTTTCCTCCTGCAAGAGTGGGAAGGATGTGATGGTTATTATGTAACTAAAGGGAGGGAGACGTAGTTGCTCTGGGGAATATGGTAGTTTGGCTTTTCCTTTCACAAAGATTGGGGAGAAAAGCATCAGCATGGCTACATTGTGCAGTGTTAAAGGCCCTTGGAGGACTCTGAGATGAGCATAGGATGGGAAATTGTTATTAGAAAGAAACATCCCATTTCTCAGGAAGAAAGTGAGCTTCATTACCCTCTATGTAAGTGTCCTATTCATTCCATATTAATTAGGGCTCACATTTACCTGCATCAGGTTTGTTTTTGTTTTTGTTTTTACCTGCTTGAAGTTGTAGCTTTGATGATAGCTAAAACTCAGACATATTTTCTAGTGTTCTTTTGACCCATCTTCCAATATTTACTTTAGAAAAAAAACAAACAACTCAGTTTTTGTTTAAAGAATTAGCCAAATAGGATGGGGTAGGTCTTAACTTCCTAGAACTGTCAATCTGATAGAACAGACTATTCTTCCACTCTCTGAAGGAGAAAATATTTGAGTAGAAGTTTATTTATTACTTCATATCAAAGGTCTGGGAATCTTTGTACCTTTCTTTATCCAGTTGGTTTTAACAGTATTTTGAGTCAATCATCTCCAAAATTGTGAAATAGATAAAGAATATATTTCCTATTCTATTTTTATATTCTATGACCCTTCCTCTCCTTCTCCTTCCTACTTTATTCTATCTTTATTGCTTTATCTTTATTTATTTGGTAGGAATCAAACCTTCTCTTAGAGATTATATTTACATTGAGAAATACATGATTGATAATTTAAAATGTGACTTTTGGTGGTGATAACCCTGGAGAAATGATGGGTGTATTTTATAGGGACCAAAAATTTAAGCTAAAAGTATCATCCAAGGCACCTGGAGGAGGTAAAGCAATCATCTCTGCTTTATCTATAGGTGTGCTCCTGTCATCATCAGTCCCTCTCTTTCTTCAACTAGTCAACTCTATCTATATTAGAGATTTTAGCTCTTGTCAATGTTTGCCTTGCTTTTATATAGTCCAGAATGCAGCTTCTACCCCCTCCCTGTCTCTGTCTCTGTCTTTGTCTCTTTTTCTGTGTGTCTCTGTTTATCTGTCCACCCCCATCCCTTTTCTATATCTCTGATATAGTCTCTCCAGAAAGGAAATTATTTTAGTATTTGAGCCTTAATTTTACTGAGCTTAACATTTGAAAAGCACAGCACCGAGCTGCAGGTGCCAGATCCCTAGGGCTGAGGTTCTCACAAGAACTTGGTTTGGTATGACAAATAATGAAGTCTTAAATAAGCATAATAAATGATTTCTATGCTGTATTTGGGCCAATGTTCCATGCATATCCACCAGAGTACTCCATCATTATCTTGCTGTTCTCATTAAGCTTCATAGTGCTGAACTACTGATGCTGGCCTTACATGACCATTTCTTATTCTTAATGATGTTCTCACTTCACAATTACAGCTACAAAGAAAGGACAGTTCATTTGGTTAAACACAATCCTTTATTTTTTTTCTTAAAAGACATGAAAACTTGGATCCTTTTGTATATTAAGGCCATTGTCTTTGCCCTGTGTTTTGATGGCAGCTCAAAGCTCCCGGTTTTTGGACAATTTTAATCTATTATTCATGAATAAACTAATAACCAAATACTCATTAAGTACTTTCTATGTGGAAGATCCTATTGGGAATACAAAAAAAATGCAAGATATAGGTCCTGTCTTCAAAAAACCTAAGAACTAAATTGTTAAAATAAGATAATACTCATGTGGAAAGAAAATAAACAGTTCAAGGTAGTACATGAATATTATATGAAAAAAGCAGACAATAGGAGCAAGAAGGAGTAAAAGCAGAATGGCAAAGTGAAAGAAAATGGGACATGGCATGAGAACATTTACTGGCTAAGTGAAAGAAGGAATTAATAAATTGATGGATGAAAAAGCATTTATTAAGTACTTTCTATGTGCCAGGTAATGTGCTAAATGCTGAGGATACAACAACTAATCATAATCATAATTATAATCATAATAAAACCAAGATAGTCCTTGACATCAAATAGTTTATATTCTCATAGGGGAAAATAAAATTTATAGGTGAGTTATAGGCAAGGAAAAACATTTTGTTCAGGAATTGCAAGGGATTGCGAATAGAGTCACAGGTTGCATTTTTTCTAGTATTGATAAGTGTTGATTTGATTACTATTCCCAAAGCAAGAGGTGGAAAACAGAGGTCATAATGGGAGAGAGATGGAAATGTGCATAGTGTAGGGAGATATATGTAGAGCTGGTGGTGGGTTAAATTATTTGGGTTAAATATGATGAATTTTCATCATCAAAAGTCCAGAGTATTAGGATGAGAGCTGGAGTACTAGGTTAGAGGTAGAAACTGGATTGTAGGAGGACAGCATAAAAATTATTAGGGAGTCATATGATGGATCTGGATCTCAGTTTCCTCAACTGAACATTGAGGAGTACAGTTAATACTTCCACAGCTTACCTCAGGGGTGTTGGAAGAAAACACACTATAGTAAGGTGAGTTGTCATTGCCATAATTATTACTGGAAAGATTGCTCACTGTGGACTAGAGGCAGTTAGGGAAGATTCTATTGTGGAAGTAGAATTCTATTTGAACCTTCAAATACATATCTTCTGCACTCAATATAAATTGGATTTAGATAGGTGGTGAAGTAAAGGAGAATAGGACATTCCAGAATGAAAGGTAAGGACTAAAACCCAAAATTCTTATCGTTAAATTTCAAAGACAGATAAACATCAAAGTAGAATTCCTATAATACTAATTGTATGTAAAGTGTTTTGGAAATTCCAAAATTCTATATAAATGTTACTATATCATTTATTGTGGTTGTTATTATTATTTCATTACTCGTCTAACCTTTAACCATATAATATAAAAAGACATGTCTGTTATTGTTTATTATTATTTGATTTTTCATATATGCCAGCTTTGTCTCCCCAGAAAGATGGTGAGATCATTGCGGGCAAGAAGCCCTCAATTCCCTTTGATCCAAGAATTTTCTTTGATTTCCCCATAATATCTAAGTACCAGGAGCTTAATGCATGCATTTTTTGATTGGTTAGCATAGTAAAAGGAGCAATGAACTAAGAGTAAAGAGATATGGTTTCTAGTGCTGAGTTTCTGCTACTAACTTGCTTTCTATGAACATATAAATCACATGTGAATAAAGGATATTGGATGAAACAAGATGCCTTCTAGAGGGAAGGATTGGTATGTTATCCATCTCTAGGTTCCTCACAGCATAAGGACATCATAGGTTCTCGGGAAATACGATGCTTCATTGAGGACAATACAACTTAAAAGTTTTCAAAAAGGGACCCTAAGCTCAGAAAACAAATGGGTGCTGTCCATGGTATTTCTACTAAGTTGATCCATTCAGCACTGCCCTAAGAAGACACCAATGGATCATTTGTGGTGACTTTGCACAGGCCTCCAATTCATTTGCCAGTCATGGCATCATATTCCTAATGTCTTGGTCCCCTTCAAGAATGAAGGATAAACATCAACAACAAGAGACATAAGTCAGAGACTGATTCTTTTCTTCTTCTTCTTTAAAGTTAAAAGACCATAAATCATACATGTGCAAATTCAGTGAATAATTAATGTCCCTGTGCTTGTATCTGTGACAGTTGTGCTTCAGTGTGTGAGATGTTTTGCTAATTAAAGACTTATTTTCTTACGGGAAGCATTTTGTGGAAGATAGTTCACACACTCCAGTTTAGAAAAAAAATTTATGACCCTTAGGCTCTGCAGAGTGAGTAAACTGATGGCACTAAACAACACAAGGCTTATTAGATGGAAATGCTGTTTGCACTTTGGCTCTACAATTTCCAAACACTCTCCATTTTCTAAAAATTATAAAGGATGAACCCATATGCACATATATTCAACAGCATTGAAACAGAGTACAGTGGAGATGGAAAACAACTTAGAAATGGAAATCAACCCAATTTTCTTAGGAGAAAAAAGTAGAATTTATTTGCAAGATAATATGTAATTAATTTTACAGCTATTTAAAATGATATAAAATGTAAGACCAACTATTGGTTACATGAAAATAAAAATAAGCATCAAAAATTGTGCTATAGATCCATATATTTTAGAAATTAGGCTCAGTTGGTTAATTTATTGTGGTAGTGGATGCTGTCTGGAAATTCCTAAGAAATGTTTGTTGAGAGTAATTCCAAAGACAGAGGACATTTTAATATGAAATGAAAATAATTTTCATGACTTTTGATTCCATGTTGTATAACAATGTCATAATCACCCAAAATTCTTGGAATCAGGATAAAGAAGAAAAAGAAAGAAAAAGAAGTTTATATACAAGAAAGACTTCATTTAACTGCATGAACTGGGTTTAAAACAATTAACTATCCTCTTTCACAAATTCAGCACTATTAATGATACAAATTTGTTATTCTGAACTTGGCAAACACTAGGAAATGAGGATTCAATCTACAAAAAAGAACAGAAGAAAAAAAAGTGAATTGTACAAAAATAGATTAAGACAAATGACATGACTTTCCCAAATATAGCCCTTGACTCTGGCCTTCCAGGACAGAACTTTTTCCATTCTGCGATGTTGCTTGTAGATACATTGATATGTGTTTTTATGTGTATGACTCTGAGTCTCCAAACTGATTTCTAATTCAGCCTTAACTTGAAGGAGGGCTTGATAAGTATTCACAGGCATCACTTGGCTAAGCATCCTCAGGAAGCTTGAAAATTGGGAAATAACAGCTGGGATGAAATCTTAACCATTTTAATAATGTTTGGGACCATGACTGTGGCAAGGAGATTAGCAGGCAAGTGTAACAGTATGTAATTTTTCTTAAGAATTCCATTAGCAAAATCAAATGGGCAGATGAGGGTAGAGATTGGGAACCAAAGCTTTCTGAAGGCCAAAAGGAAAGAGATGTACAGAAATATTTGCGGGACCTGTTAGCTTTGAATCCTAGATGTCTCCAGTTTCCTGTGCAGTTTTCTGACCCTCATAGCTGCATGCTTTCAGAAGAGTAAACCTGGTCTGAGACAACTTACCCTAAATTCATTGATCTATCTGTTTAACAATCATTTAATTTGCTCCTATTATGTTTAGGTCCCTATAGTAGGTGCATAATCCATAAAGGTTGTACAATAGAAAGAGTATTGGATTTAGTATCCAGGGACCTGTGTTCAAACCCTATGTCTGCAATGTTGCCTGTGACACACTTAACAAGTCAATTGACTTCTTTGGAGTGCAATTTCTTTGCTGTTGATTGAAGGACTTGGACTGGAAGGCTTCTAATATCCCTTCCAACTAAAAATCTGGGATTCTTTTCATCAGAGATTCTGTTCCCTAGGAGAATTTCTATACTTCTTAGCAATTCAATTCAATGGCATTTATTTATTATTTACTTCCAAAATACATACAAAGGTAGTTTTCAACATTCACCCTTGCAAAACCTTGTGTTCCAAATTTTTCTCTCTCCCTCCCACCCCTATGTGCAATTCTTCTAAAATATTTCCACATTTATCATGCTGCACAAGAAAAATCAGATCAAAAAGGGAAAAAATAAGAAAAAAAAGCAAGCAACTAACAATAAAAAGGTGAAAATACTATGCTGTGATACATATTCATTCAATAGCATTTATTAAGCATGTGTTATGTGCCAGGTCCTGTGCTATGTAGTAGTGATACAAAAGTTAAGAACAAAAATAAAAACAAAAACATCTCCTTCATCAAGAAACTTACTCTCCGCCCCCCTCCAGAGAAAACTATAGATAATTAAATACTACATAATGCAAAGTAACTTCTTTAGGGGGTAGGTAAGACTAAAAACTAAACTTAGTAGGAAAGACAACTTTCAGGAGATGGAATTTAACCTGAGTTTCAAAGTGAATAGGAATTCCAAGAGTAGTTATGAGAAGGGACAGTACTCTAGGAGTGGAGTATGGCTTATGGAAAGTCATGGAGATGGAAGAGTGCTTTAAAATTCAATCATGTAGGCCACTTTGGCTGAAATATAGGATTTGTGAATGGGAATGATATGAAATCAGTCTGAAAAGAGACTGTAGTGAGATGATGAAGGACTTTAAAAGTCAAATTGAAAGCTCTTATTTATACTAGAAACAATAGGGAACCACTGAAGCTTCTTGAGGTAGGAGTGATATAGTCAGGCCAATGCTTTAGGAATATTAATTTGATAGCTGTGTATAGGATAAATCAGAGAAAGGGAAGGATGGAGTCTGGAAAACCAAAGAGTAAGTTATTGCATTAATCAGATGAGAGGTAGCCAGACTTGCATAATAAGAGAGGAGACAGATGTGAGAGATATAAAAATAGAACAAGTGATTGGAGATAGGGTGGTGGGGTGAGGGAAAACAAAGTGGTAAGGATGACTTATAGGTTGTGAAACTGGGTGACTAGAAGTACATTAATGCCCTTGACAGAAATTAGGGAGCTGGGGGGATGGGTGAAACTGGCAGTTAAAAACAATGGGTTTTCTTTTTGACATGTTAAATTTCAAATGTTTATGGGATTTCTAGGTGGAGATATCCAGAAAGTAGCTGGCACTCAGGAGAGAGGTATAGGCCGGATATGTAGATTTGGTAGTCATCTGCATAGAGATGATATTGAAACCATAAGAACTGATGAAATCACTGACTAAGGCAGGGTTGGATTTTATAGCTCTCCAGAGCATGGGTCCATATGAACCAGATATATAACCCAATCTCTCATTATTCAATTCAGTTTTTATTTAAGCAACATCTAATAGTTCTGTAGCCTTGAACATAGACCTAAATCTTCATTCCTGTCTTTAAGGATCTTATAGTGTAATCTTAGGATATAAAGGAAATAATCTTGGCCAGCCTCCATTTTGTTTCATTATGCTCATTCCAATCTATTTTGCTTTGCTCATAACACTATCTGCTGAAGTCCTCTGAATTTATCTAAATCTTTAATTACTCTAAAACTAAGCCCATACTTTGAAATATAGCTCAAAGACTACCTCCTCTAGGAAGCTTTAAGTCTCTCTTCCTTCTCTCAGCTCATCTAACATTCATACAATATATCCTACATCTTTTATTCTTCTCCAATGATTCTATATATGGGCCACTTGTCTTCTCAAGTAGATGGTAAGATCCTTAAGGACAGGAACTTTGTTTTTGCATTGTTTGTTTTTTTCAATTCATCCACACTCCCCACCTAGCATATATAGTATCTAGCAAATTGAATTGACTGACCCAGCACATAGACATTTGCTTTCCAAATAATCTGTGCTCTCTTTTATAGTCTGTCTTCCTCCCACCCCCCACTGAACCCACAATCACACACACACACACACACACACACACACACACTCATACACACAGCTTGCAAAATCTAATAACAACCAGTTTAAAAACATCCTAAAAACAGAAAATTTATGTAGCATGACCCAAATTGAATTATACATTACAGCACTATAATTGATTTTTTAGAAGAGAGATTAAATTTATTTTATGCCTCACTAACTAACAGCTAGATTTACCTAATTGCTTAGAGTGCAGACTTAGTATGATTCATTAAACTCCATACATGCTTGGGTACGCTGCACAGTGACTAAAGCTTCCCTGCTTAGAGCAATTAAAATGGAGAAACCGGAGGCCTCTCCAGTAATTGAGGAGAACAATGTGACTCCAAGTTTGCTGTAGGTGTTCTATTAAGTTCTTTGAGCAAAATGACTCCTGTGCATCCCAGTGATTCATTCTCAACAAACTGGAGACAACGAATATGCTTTTGTGTTGTTGTTTTAATTTCTGCAACTTGGAAGATAGAAAGAAAAAGAATAAAAGAGCTGAAATGTATGCCTTGTCTCGAGCTTTAATTGCATCAATCATAACATTTTTTTAAAAATCCCATCACTCCCTGACAGTAGAGCAGAGAAGTTGCTGAGACTAATAAATAGAAGTCAGGGTGGAATCAGGGAGCATTCAATAATTATATACACATTACCAAAAAAGTAGCAATTTAGGAAAAAACTTGAGGGAAGGGAGTGGAATGACAGTAAGTTAGATTTTTTTTGGTAGCAGGAGTAAATTAGAGTTCTCTGAATCATTAATGAATTATAATAATGATAACAATAAGGAGCATTACCAAGTGGCCCATTTAAACACAACACAATTTTCTTTACCTGAGTGATATATACCTGCATTTATAATCGGATCTCAATTTGCCCCACAGATCTATAGCCACTTATTTTGTAGCACATACCCACACCTGCATTTTTCACAGGTTCTCCAGTGACCAGATCCAACACATGTTTTGATGGATTTGTATGGAAAAAAAACCCAGACCAAATTACTTTCACTGTATCAGATTTTCAAGTTGATAGGTTCTACAACTATGAAAATTGAGAGTGAGAAATAGTCTTAGGTAACCATGTCATAGCTCTGTGATCACCTTTGCTATGTTTTGGAGTGGAGTTTCTTAAACCATGCTACCTGGTCATCCTTTCTACCTCCTTCCCTCAGAAATCCTGGACTCCAGACCCTGGAATCCTCCTGGACTATGACAGGTGAGCTTTCACCTTATCTTTCTCCAAAATAGGCTTCTCCCTTACCTCCTGTCATCACAAACCATAGCACCACAAATATCATACCTTTTCCAGAACTCTTTAAAATGTAAGCTGCTTCAGAGCAGGAACCATCTCGCTTGCTGATATTTGTATTCCCATTGTCTAGCACAGTGCCTGGCACATGGAAAGCATTTATTCAATGCTTTATCAATCTAAATATGTTCAGCCCTATTTTAGAGACTCTGAGTTGGGGTGGGGGAGACAGAAAAAAGTTCAAATACAATCCTTTCCCTCAAGGTGGTTATAATCTAGCTGAGGAGCAGTGCTATAACTAGAAATTCTGTTGCTCAGGGCAAGCACGAAGCAGATGCTGGAAGCAGGGGAGATATCAGACCTTGGGACAAAAAGGTCCAATAGGAGAACAATCTTGGGGATACAGACCCATAGAGAGTCATAGAAAAGCCTCCATTGACTCCAATGGTGGAGACTCAAGGACTTTGTAAAGCTGCTGCTAGGAAAGCTGGTAAGTGTAGATTATTTCAGTGCCTTCTTAATTTCAGTGACCTGGGACAGGGCTGTGGTCTTCTTCACCTTCTGGTTTCGGTTCTATTAAGAAAAGAAAATTTTACCTAGAAGAGTCTGAAAACAGTGTGGAAAGCCATATAAAATGTCTGTGTACACATATGTATATAATAGATGTGTGTCTACATACACATATGTATCAGACACACACACACATTCAGATAAATACTTCTCCTACATAGAAGCAGCTGGGCCTGGAGTTAGGAAGATTTGAGTGCAAATTCAACCTCAGAATCTTCTTAGATGTGTGATCCTGAGTTTAATCAAGGTTTACCATTATTTATTTCAGGTTCCCCAGTTGCAAAATGGAGATACTTCATAGCATTTCCCTTTCAAGGTTGTTATGAGCACCAAACAAGATAGTTGTAAAGTACTTAACACAGTGCTTAACATATAGTGAGTGCTTAATAAAAGCTTGTTCTCTTTTTCCTATTCCCTCTCCCATGCCCTCCCATTCTTTTCTGGCTCCTCCATGTGTACAAGTCTTTTTTCCCTAAACAGAGCTGAAACTAGGATGAGAAGTCTGCAGCTTTGTCCCAGGTCATGGGAGATCTGCAGAGAGTCCTTCTCTATTGCCTCTCTTATATAAGTTGGTGACTTTTTGTAACATTAAGCTGATGGAACCTGCATTCTCAAAGATTATCCATGGAACATATGGGCTGGCAGACCCCCAGAGCTGGAAAGGCTTCAGGAATGTGCCTAGTGATGAGCCATACATCTGTTATCACAAGACCTGAAACGTTTAGTTAAATAATTTAGTTCAGAGAAGGGCAGCTTCACATAGTGGATGAAGCACAGAGCTTGAAATTGGAAAGATCTGAATTCAAATCCTTCCTCAGACCCTACTTACTAGCAATGTGACCTGGATAAGTCACTTTTCTTCTCCATCTGGTCCCTCATTTTAAATTGACCATAATTATAACCCCTACCTCACTTCACAACAAGGTTGTTGTGAAGATCAAATAATATATGTAAAATATTTTGTAACCCTAGTTATGAGCTATAGATCTTAAGTTTTACATTTTGATCGAATTTTAGAGTATAAGTAATCTTAACAGTAATCCAAACTAAGACTCAAAGAAATTATATTTCTCAATGAACACCACACAGAAAGTTACTGGGAGTCCAGCTGGAACTAGAAACTCAAATTGTTCAGTAAGTATTTATTAAACCCCTTCTTGGGCTATTGCAAGTAAATGTGATGCAGTAGATAGAAAGTTGGACTGGAAAACAGAGAAAAATTGGATTCAATGCAATACACATTAGTTGTGGGATCCCGAGCAAGTTATTTAACCCAGTGCTTTGGGAAACTGTCTTAAGATTCTAAGTTGCTGAGAAGTTGTTAACCTGCCTTAACAGAAGGAATCCTCTTCTAATGGTCTTTTATGCCAACAAATCACAGGAACAATTCTTGTCTCTATACCTATTCTGATACATATTAGGCATCATAGTAGATAATGGAAATATAAAGACAAAAAAATGAAACAATCTATGACTTCAAGAATTTCTTGGCTTCCCTATTTCCTATTTCCTCCTCTTTTATACTTCCCCCACAATATTCCTTTCCAAGAAGAAAGAGATCACCATAGACCAGAGAGGGAAATAAATACTCTGAAGTAAAATGTTTTCTTCTCAATGTTACCCATAAAATTAACCATGAGTATTTCAATTTATGGGAGAGAACAGAACCTGAGAAATTAATCCATCTTGTCTCCATTAACTTGGGCTCTCTTCAAGGACTTAGTTTATTCCACATGTTTAGTAGTTAGAAAGGGTAAAATTTTGCAATTGATTGTCAAAGGCTAATGGACAATGAGGATGTCCACAGAGTAAGTGGTGGTCATACAGTAGGTAGTGAAGAGAGATTGCAGAGGAAAATATTATTTTTCACCTCAAATGCCTCATTTTGCCCACTTTCTTTACATTCTCCTTCCCTGAGTGCAGCTTTTCCCCTGTACATTTTTTAGGCTAATTCTTTTTTTCTTTTTCTAGTGACTTGCAAAACATAATCTTTCTGACTAGTTTCCTTCCCTGTAAAATTAAGGAAACCTCTGAGGTTCCCTACCAGTAATATATCTATAATCCTATGATTTTTTCCCTTTCTTCTACTTCTTTTTTAAAAAAAATGTATTTATTTATTTAAAACTTAAATGCAGAATAAGATCTTCTACTTCTTGGTGACAGCCTTCTTCCTCTTCCCCAATCTTTGCCATGTGCCTGGAATATCTATCTTTCCAATTTACCCAAATGCCTCTCCTCTGACCCTAAAAATTCTGACTTATTTAATAAACATTTCAATTCAAAAAATATTTATTAAGCACTTACTCCATACAAGAGCCTGCTTCATCTAAGAAACTTCAGATTCAGACACATGGCCACTTACTTTAGGCCCACTCTGGTCACATCACACCCACATTTACCTTTCCTTTCACCTTTATCCTGAAAGGGAGATGGGAATTCCAGTTAATTTCTAGAAGCAGAAAAGAAGAATACAAGTACATTTCTAAATTATGTTCCCACTTATACTTCAAACAAGCAAAGGTAATTGCTTCTTAACTCCAAAGACTGAACCCTTTACAAGCCATTTAAAAATGATGCAAGTTGGCCTTTCCTAAGTATGTTTGAATTTCCTTAGTATGTTTGATTTTCACATGGCCCTACAGCTCATTTTTTTGGAGCCAAGCTTAGTCATCATCATCATAGGGAGCCTCCTAGGATCACAAGAAAACATGATTTAAACAAACATAACCCTTATGTCAAAGGCACCTATTAGCAAGAAGGTCCTGGGTTACTTTTGCAGGGATGTCACACCTATGACTCTAAGGAAAATGACAAATTTGAGACTTGACCTGAAAATAAACCCTAACAGGCAGCCTGGTGCTTCCCTACTTATAAGAATTCTGACCATAAAATACTTTAAAAGGAAACTTTAAAAAATAATGGAGATATGCAGTCCTACCTGATGTCAATGATTCAGTGTTCTTGTTCTATTTGAGGTCATTGAGTGTATAATTCTATACCATAATCTACTGTCCCATGTAATGTAAATTGGTAGGATGCTATATCTTCTGATCATTTCTGTTTTGGAGTCTACAACTTTCTCCAGATTCTCTGGGATTGCAGCAAAGAACCCTGAGAATCAATCCCATAAATTACTGTCATCAATGATTTATCCTTTCAACAAAGTATTAAGTTCTCGCTGTAACAGGGACACAGCCAAGACTTCACTTCCCAAAGGGATCCTGTTGTACAGATAGAGCAGAGTGAGGATACAGAGGAGGTCTGAGAGCTGGACCTTGGTATGTCCTTGGGAAGAGGAGATGGGATTAAGGATTCAGATCCAGGTACTCTACATTCAAATCAGGGTGACCTATACCTCACTGGAGCCTTAGTTCTCTTCCAGAACTCATTATAAGAAGGTGAGAGGACATCTTTTCCTACTCAGGCCAGCCTAGTTGTCTTTTCATTTCAATCCCATGAAGTGCTGCAGCATACTATTATATAGTCCAAGAAATCATCTCAAATCTAAAAGAAGACCATAGATTACAAAATGAATGTTTTACATTGAAAGTGAAATGTGAGAAGGAAGAACTTTAAATCATTTTTTAATTTTCTTTTCCTAGTATTAAATAACATTAATAATACAACACATCAGATAGATGATAGATGGATAGATAGATATAGATAGACAGACATATGGATGGATAAATACTGGGTTCACATATATATTTATTAAACATGCAGATACATTTGTAACCCCAGTTCTAAAACTTACTGGTATGGGACTCACTCCTCATTGGTGAAGATGAGGACTCACAAGATTGAAGCTCTCTCCCACTCTTGGCAACTCCACCCCACTCTGATGTAAATCAGGGCGTCCATCTATACTATTGAGGAGAGACTTCCATACCAATAGGCTTTGGAATTGTGATTACACAAAAATAGACATAGAGATAGATGATAAATAAGTAGATTGATGGACAGATAGATAGGTAGGTTAATAGGGAAGCTCAGTGGTATATTAGTGTGATTTAAGGTGATAGAGACCCAGGTTCTATTTCTATGGGAATGTATATGACTATTTGAACCATAAGGAGACAGGCAGTATGCAGTAAGCAACCAAGTTAATGACTGACTTTGGAGTTCAATAAGAAACCATCTGACTATCACACACAGTGATTTTAGTGATTTAGGCCAGTTCAAATGTGACCTCAAATACTTACCTAGTTGTGTGACACTGGACAAATTAATTGACCTTTGTTTCCTTCAGTTTCTTCATCTGTGATGTGAGGGTAGTAGTAACACATACCTTTCAGTGAGGATAAAATAAGATCATATTTGTAAATTATTTTGCAAAACTTAAAGGACTTAATAAATGCTATTATTTTTATGAATGAATCACTGAATAGTAAAGGATAGATCTGTTATTGAATTATTTTAACCATGTCTGACTCTTTGTGACTCCTTTGGGAGTTTTCTTGGCAAAGATACTGGAATGGTTTGCCATTTTCTTCTTTTACAGATGTGGAAACTGAGGTAAACAGGGTTAAGTGACTTGCCCAGGGTCACATAGTTTTGATGAACACATAGAAACACAACTAGTAATATATCTGAGGCCAGATTTGATCTTATGTAGATGTCTTCCTGATTCCAATCCCAGTGCTCTCTCCACCAATCCACCTATTGTTTTTTGTCCTTCGTATTTGAAGAAGACCATGACATTAGGAAGGTAATGCCATGACTTGCAAATTAATTGGTTTTAAGTGAGGAAGGGCTGTTTAAAGTCACCAGCCTAACTTTTTCCTGTGGAGCCATCTGGGTCAGTGGCAAGATATAGGTTTGGATGACTGGAGATGTTCTTTTAAAGATAAGGTCTTTCCAGGTCTCAGTTTGATGGAAGCAACTCCCACTCAGTGATTAAGGCTCGGTAAGAAATGATCAACCCAGCTGACTGGTGGTAGATAGATTTGGATTAGATGGCTAGGTAGCTAGATAATTGCTTTTAAAACTTTTAAAGGATTGTTGAAATGATCTAGACCAAATTTCTCATTTTCTAGATGAGAAGTTCAAGGACAGAGAAGTCCTGATCACAGAGCAAGTTTATCTGATGAGATTGAATCCTGAGCCCAAATTCTGGGAGTCAGTATTCTTTCTGTTACTCCAGGCTGCATGAATGGAGGAATAGATGAGTGCATGATCAGAAGATATTAATCTATGAGAACAAACACAGGCCTGGAAGTTATGAAAATTGGATTCCAATCCTAGCACCAAGACCATATAGCTGTGTGGTCTTGGACAAGTCACCTACTTTGTACAGACCCATTCCATTTTCTTTAAAACAAGGAGATTGAATGAGGTAACTTCTAAGATCCTTTATAATATGACCATTCTATGACTGCATGATCTGATAAATGGAGTAGATAGAGGTCCAGGATCTATTTCTCTGGGAATGTATATGACTACTTGAGCAATAAGAAGACTGAGGCAGTGTGCAACAAGCAACTAAACCAACTTAATGACTGACTTTGGAGTTCAATAAGAAATCATCTGAATATCAGAGTCTTTCTTTATGATGGAACACACCTGGAAAGGAAAATTGAATGGGGAACTTTTCTATGTGAAATCAAATGATAGTTCACAGCATATTAACATCTCTAGCACAAAGATTAGTTGACTATATAAACAAACCTGAATCACTTATGAATGGAGAAATTTGAGGCTTAAATTCCATGTTTCCTGTTCACAGGGCTCAGCATAATTGAAATCCATTTGCACTCAGAAAGGAGATAAGCTAAGAGCTGAAGTAACATTAAAAAAAAATCTCAGGCTCTCTTTATTTGTCCTTCAATCCTCAGTGGGAACCATGGAAATAAAGATATATAAATTGGCCCTATTTATATCTTTCTAAAGACAGCTTTTCCATTTTGCAAAAACTCGAGCAAAGTAAGTAAATGGTTTCAGGAAAGAGTGGGGAGGTCTTTGATGAATACATAGAAACTTATGGTTATCTTTTGAGAAGTAAAGCAAGAGAGAGTAGAGAAGGGAGTTAGTATCAAAAGGATTATTAGTGAACTTTTGCTGGCTAATGAATGCATTTAATGTGGAAACAGTATAGGATGTCAATGCAGAGTAATTATAATTTAATCTATTTGGATATATTTCTATGGTTTTATAGCAAGGAAAAAAGAAAAGACCTATCTAGGATGTTACTGGGTTTTTTTTTTTCAGTCTAACTTTACTTTGAATTTTGAGTTCTCTGAATTGTACTGAGATGAGATGTCATCCATTCTAGTGAATCATTTTGTAGCCAAGTCCAAAAAGAGCAGGAGAAACAAAGGTCTGCTCTTGTTTTGTGATTTTTATGCCATATATGACTCAGTGAGAGACCCTGGATCTCAGTAGTGCTTTGTTTTTTTTTTTTTAATTTGGATGTAAGCTATTCAGTTAATCCTTGGCAAATTGGGGTAATGAAGCTGGAACTGAATAAAGATTGCTAAGTTCAGCTCCCACTGAAGTGTGGGCAGAATTTCGCTTGCTTATCCTACATGCACAAAGTTGTACCAAGTGAGCACAGTGGAAATTAACAATGGTTAACTCAACTACTTGAACAACTTTCTGGGAGTTCCTGGGTAGTTTCTGAAAAGAGATTGAGCCTTGGGGAAGGAATAGGGAAAGGGGGAGAGGAAACCTCTTGATTCCTTTGCTTCAAATTTCATCTACCTTCCCTACATACATATTTTTAAAAATTCCTCTCATAATTTTCTTTGGGTCTCATTTTCTATTATTGTTGCTGTTAAGGAAAAACTCTCTCCACAGCCACCTTCTTAAAACCTGTTCAGGATGTTCCATTTCCAACAAACATTTGATCATTTACCAAGAAGAAATTTTCACGAGTTGACAATAGAGAACACTGGGAGGCGGTGAGGTGGGCAGGAAGGAGGTGCCAAAGACAAACTTTTTGGGCATCAAAATGTTCCCAAGAGCTCACCATGATCATCATTTCTAGGTCTTAAAGATGCACACTAATTCATTCTTTAAAAAAATTATTGAACAGGAAACTCTAGGTGACATCATGGATAGAATGCCGGACCAACAGTCAAGAAGACGAGTTCAGATTTAACCTCAGATGCTCACCATGTGTGACCTAGAACTCATTTCACATCTCTATGCCTCATTTATTAAATGAGGATAATAATGCAACCTATCTCCCAGGGTTGTTGTAAGGATAAAATGAGAAAATATTTGCAAAACCCTTTGCAAACCTTAAAGAACTATATGAATGGTAGATAGATTATTGATATCTTTGTTTTCAAAAAACTTTCATTTCAAAATATATTTCTCCATCTTACTTTACCCAAGGAGCCATTCCTTGTAATAAAGAAAAATAATTAAAATAGCTCACATTTACATATATTTTAAGGTTTGCAATGAGATTTTCATATATTATCTCACTTGGTATTCACAATAACACTATAGGAATATTGAATTAATGTTGAAAAGGAACTCTAAAGCCATAAAATATAATTCTTTGTTTTTATAGCATGTTCTTGCTAAAATGTTATCTTGTTTGGAGATCTGCCTCAGTTACCCTTGTGTTAAAATCTCAAATGCAACACAGATAAGGAAATACTCATAGAGAACTCAAATACGTTTCCATGATCACATAGCTAGTAAATACCTGACATTAAATATCCAGCAGGATATGGATTCTTCCTGATTCCAAATACAGCTCTCCCTCCATTTCATATATTATCTCATCTGGTATTCACAACAATCCTATAAAAAAATTGAATTAGTGTTGAAAAGGACCTCTGAGGCCATCAAATACAACTTTTTCATTTTGTAACATCCCTCTACTAAAATGTTAACTATATACCTATACCTGTGATGAAGGTACTATTAATATTCCCATTTTACAGATGGTATAAGTGAAATTCAGAGATATTAAGTAACTTGTTCAATTTGCATGTCTAGTAAGTGTCTGAGAAAAGATTGGAACTCAGGATTCTACGACTGAGTTTGGAGTCATAGTTATAAGTCATAAATTTAATACTTATCCTCTGACATGACGCTTCAGAAAAGGAAGAAAAAAAGCAGGTCAGTCAAATTAAACAACACATAACAAATTTTAACAGCATTAACAGTGTTCCAGTTTGTAATTCTACCCCTCCTCTGGATCCCTCATCTTTTTCCCTACAAAGAAGAAAGGTATGTTTTCTCTGTATTTTTTCTGGAGTCAAGCTTGGTCCAAGCAATTATATTGTTCTATTTTGTTTATACTTTTTTTATTCCTTTCATGACTCCTCTGAATAATGTTTTTAAAGTAGCAAAATGAAATACACAGAATTGCAAAGCAAACTAATCATCAGATGAAGACAAAAGGAAATACAACTGGAGTAGTCCAGAAGAACTTAAGAAGGATATGGAATTTGATCTGCTTGGAGGAAGACATGGGGAGGGAGGCATTTTAAATATAGAAATTTTTTCTTGATGTCCTTATTAAGTAATTTATTAAGACAACATCTGATCTTGGCACTGGGGCACTAAATGAAAACTTTGGTGGATTTATAATCTGAAATTGACAACTATGATATAGTTGCATATGTAAGACAGCTTTATATAATAAATACAATAAATAAAAAAATAAAAAAAAATTACTGTGTGCTTGGCATTGTATTAAGTACTTTATAATTATTATCTCATTTGATCTTTACAACAACTCTGGGAAGTAAGAACTATTGTTATCACCATTTTACAGATGGGGAAACTGAGACAAACAGGTTAAGCAACTTGCCCAGTATCTGAGGTCACATTTGAATTCAGGTCTTTCTTTTTATGCTCATTTTACAGATGAGGAAACTGAGGCACAAAGATTGTGACATCCATTGTCACACAATTATATAAGTTTGAAATTTGAACTCAAGGCTTTCTAACTCCAAATCCTCTCTCTTCCAAAGCACTGTACTGGAAATAACTTTGTGAAGGACACATTTACTTTGATTTTTGGGTGCATTGTATTTTGTGATTATTATACCCTCTAGATAGTGCACAACCATGCTTTCACATCCAGTGTGACTCTTATTCTATGTAGGTCTTCCCATAAATTTTCCCTAGGGAGTCTTGCCCAATGTGCTTGGGACCTTCCTGTAGAACTCTTGACTTTGCATAGATACCAACAGAGCATCCAGACTGTCTCTGGATCCTTCCCTCTCCCCTCCAGGAACAGACCTCCCCCTTTCCTGCTCATACTTCTCACTGATGATGTGCTTTATTCCACTTCTTCTGCCTAGCTCTTCTTGAGTTGTATTCTTGAGTTGCAGGCTACTAATTCCCCTCACACACTCCTCTGTGGGTGGCCCACAACTTTAATTCTTTGGAGACAATGAGGAAAGCAGTCCCGCTATTAACAGACACATTTTTCAAATGAGAAAAATGAAACTCGGAGAGGTTAAGTGGGTTTTCCCAAGGTCACGTGAATATTAAAACTAGCTGACATTTACATGGCCCTTTGAAGCTTCTATGGTGCTTCATATACATTCATTCATTTGATCCTTACAACCACCCTGTGTGTGAGGGGGACTACTGCAGAGTTGTGCTGGAGGCCAGTTTGCCCTGTTGTTAAATTTTCAGTACCAGCATTTATGCCAGAGAAATGTGCAATACTAAATAAGGGCTTGATTTATTGTTTTGTTGATTATCTAGGCCTTAGAAAATAATGAGGGAAATGTTAATAATACAGATTAAATTGAAATGTGTGTAGAAATTACATTCCTCACCTCCCTCGGATGGTTTTTAAAACATTTACTAGTACAACCCTGGACTACAGGAATTACACCCATTTTGCAGATGGGAAAACCATCTGCATCTGAGGAGATGAAATATCTTAATCAGGGTCAGAGTAAGGGTTTTAGATTATCTGATTTTGTCTGGACCCCAACCCATATCTCCTGACTGAAAGTCCAAAGCTCTTTTTCTCAACCCCAATCTGTCTCACAGACACACAGAAAACTGTTTTACCTCCTTATTAAGTCTATAGGAGACTGTGGCATAATCCAATAAAGCATTTCCTGGTTTTAACAATCTTTTCTTTTACAAGATCTTGGGATATTTGGGGAGGGGGTGGAGAGGAAGGATTCTAAAGAAGACTTTTTTCTTTGTGCCATTCAGAGGAAAAGTGGAATTAATTTATTTATCTATTCTCTCCTCCTCTGCCCACCTCCTCTCCACTCTCCCCCCATTTACTTATATTAGATTCTTCAAAGTCTCCATCCCTATAATGAGTTTCCATCTCTTTGTTCCGGCTGGAATTCCCAAGCTTCAGTGAGCTGTCTTTGTCTGTTTGGGGGCTGGCACACCCTCCCTTACCCTCTCCATGGGTTCTAAACTTTCCACTGGGAAAGGAACTGGTTTCTTCACAGGTTTCTCCAACTGAGCCTTTCCAAGTGATTTAAAAAACATATCCCCCACATGGAACCAATAGTGTTCCGCACTGTCTGGTTTTGCTCATGAGCTAAGTGTTACTTAAGATCCAACCTCCAAAAGCAGATCTGATTTTATTAAGGACAAACTCCAGCTAAAAAACTCAAAGGGTAAGGTATTGCGTGACCAAAGACCCTTTCAATCTGTCACTTGCTGCTTTCCCGACAGCCTACTTGGTAGTTCTTTCAACTCAGAGAGAAAGAGAGGGAGAGAGAGACAGAGAGAGACAGAGAGACAGAGAGAGAGACAGAGACAGAGAGAGACAGAAAGAGACAGAGAGAGAGACAGAGAGAGACAGAGAGGAAGACAGAGAGAGAGAGAAAGAGAGAGAGGGAGGGAGAGAGAGAGAGAGAGACAGAAAGAGACAGAGAGAGAGACAGAGAGAGACAGAGAGGAAGACAGAGAGAGAGAGAAAGAGAGAGAGGGAGGGAGAGAGAGAGAGAGAGAGAGAGAGAGAGAGAGAGAGAGAGAGAGAGGGAGAGAGAGAGAGGGAGAGAGGGAGAGGGAGAGAGACAAGAAGGGAGGAAGAAAGGCAGTGAAGGAAAAAGGAAGGAGATAGGGAGGGAAGGAAAAGAGAGAAGGAAGGAGAAAGGGAGTGAGAGAGAGGAGAGGAAAGGGAGAAAGGAAGAGAGAAGGCAAAAGAAAAGGAGGAAAGAAAAAAAAGGAGGGAGGGGAGAAAAGAAGAAAGGCAGGGAGGGAAAAAGGAGAGGGGAAAAAAAGAAAGAGTGAAGGAGAAAGGAGAGGGAAAGAGTGGGAAAAGGGGAAGGAAAAAGAAAACGGGGAAGAGAAGAGGGAGGGAAGGGAGAGAGAGAGAGGGAAGGAAAAAGGAAAAGGGGATAGAGAAGGAAAGGGAAGGAAGGGAGAGAGGGAGAAGGAAAGGGGAAGGGAGGTAGGAGGGGAGAGAGAGAGAGAGAGAGAGAGAGAGAGAGAGAGAGAGAGAGAGAGAGAGAGAGAGAGAGAGAGAGAGAGTGTCATGTTAACATGAAAGGCCCCTTGTGGAAGGAGACACTGACACATTCCTCCCCCTCCCCTTTGCCAAAGAAAGGGGGTTGAACTCAGACCGGAGGCATACACAAACAAGCCATGTTTTCTGCTCTTTTAAGAGCCAGTTTTCATGCAATTCAAATGATGTTCTTGCTGGGAGGGTCAGCTCTCTCAAGAGCCAGAGGTTAGAATAATCACTTTTGTCACATTCCGGCACTGAAATTAGACAGCTCCCTGGGCTAATGGAGACAGCTCCCATGCACTACTTCTCCCATCAGCTCTTCTCAAGTAATTGAATGGCTGAGCCACCATGTTGCCCCCTGTTTGTCACAGAGAGAGCAAAATCACAGAATGCTGGAACTGGAAGGGCCTTAGGGACCATCTGTTTAGATCTTTTCATTTTACACTTGAGGAAATGGTCCAAAGAGTATTTGCCCAGGGTCACATGGCTGGGAGGGAAAGAGCAGAAGACTCAGGCTCAGAGTTTTTTTTTTAATATCACATTCAGCACTCTTTGGCTTAAAGAAAGATCACCTTTCTTCTGCAAGGGAAAATAGAGATAAGAAAATTAGGATAAAAGGATAAAAAATCTAAAAAAGAAACAATGAAATTGTGTTGGGGTGGAAGTGGCAGGAGTGTGTGAAGGAGCATTAGGTGAACAGGCCTTTCTCATGAGATTAAATAAGGAAAAAAGGCTGGAAAATGGATTATTTTTTTTTTTTTTGGATGATGTTGAAGATCCCCATCTTCAAAACACTGACTAGCTCTGGAAAATAAAGGAAAGCTGATAGGATCACTCAAGATAGAGCTCAATTGGTTGAAACTGGAGAAGGGCAAAGTGAGAATTTCTGAATCACAAAAGTGGAACTAAGAGGAAAGGAGTAAATGACTTTCTGAAGGATCTTAACATGAACCCTTCATCTGGTCATAAGATTTTGAACCGGAAAAGGCTTCAGAAATCGCCATAGCTTTAACACGTGAGGAAATTGAGACCGGAAGAAGTTCAGATTCTTGTCTCAGATCACATGGTTAGCAGAGGAGCTAAGATGGCATTTTTTGGACTCCCCAAGAAGTGGTAGATATTTTGTGAGTGGAAAGACCTCCTACACACTTCCCAGGTTCAGAGCCAAGCAGTCCCCAGTGAGACACTGAAAAAATGATGTCACCTCTCCCTGCCTCAGTTTTCTCATCTGTAAAAAGAGGAGCAGCAAAGTGACCTTGTGGATAGAGCACTGGGCCTAGAATCAGAAAAGCCTGCATTCAAATTTGACTTTAGACACTTACTAGTTGTATGACACATTTGTTTTAGTTTGCTCACCCATAAAATGAGCTTGAAGAAAGAAATGCAAATCACGTCAGTATGTTTGCCAAGAAAACTCCAAAATGGGGTCATAAAAGGTCAGATATGACTAAAAATGACAAACACCACTAACAATAAAAAGGGGTGGAATTAGATGATTTCAAAGATTTCCTCCAAATGTAAACTCTATGATTCTCAATCTCAACTCTAGAGACTTTTTTAAAAATATGGGCTTTCTTCAATTCAGTTTTCCTCCTTTTACAATTTCCAGTTACTTCCTTTTTTCAAAATCAATTTCTTTTGACAAGTAAAAAATTAAACTCTGCTTAGCCTACTCTCCCAGAGGTTCAAATCTTGGTCTATCTCACAGAATCTTTTGCCCCCCACCCTATTGCCCTTTCTCTTTCCATAACTGTAAGGCTTTCCTTTTTCCTTTACTCCTTGTGATGAGGTCCTGGGTCTTTAGGTGAGCTGGCAGAGAAAACCTGAAGTATTGATAAAACTACTCCCTGAAGCAAGCAGGGAAGGGCATTGATGGGGATCAGTTCAACCTTCTAAGTCCCATCCTCTATGGAGATCTTGGGTGGCCCCAACTTTCTGTGTCTAGACAGAAATCCAAGTTATGTCAAATCCCTGAGGTTAAATTTCCCCTATAAATCTGTCCATGGCACATACCATCTTTTCTGAACTCTTTTGGGTTAAGCCCACCATGGTCTTCAGCCTTGTGGTGTTTTTCTTCACCCCTTTCCCCCATTCCTCATGATATCTTTCCTCTCATCCTCCCACCATGCCTCATGGTATCATTCTCCTTTTTGTAATTAACTCTTTCAGGGTGCTAAATCTCTCTATGGATTTAGCTTGCCAATCAATGGCATGCTCCATTGTATGGTTAATTCCGAGTTCCACTAGGGAATTTGTCTTTTCCATTGTTAATTATTAAAAACTCTTTCCTTAGTAACCCTAGTGCTCTCCCAACTCTGTTTCATATTTACCACAACTGGTATCTTTTGCATCTTTTCATTTTGTTGGTAACCTCTTCTCCTAAACAAACCTACCTTTTGCCAAAGAGAATGGCCATTGCAAATTCTTCACATGACTGAAGCCCCACATTCAGTGCCTATGTCAACCTCAACATTTGCTGCTGTACCCCAAACACATCATTTGGAACTAGGAATTGCTATCTCAAATACATCACTTGCAAAACCAACATGTGTCAAAGTGAAACTCATTTTCCCCTCCACTTCTTTGGTAACTTCTACCCCCATTGATCTTCCTCTGCTCTACGTCATCCTGCCACATAACATACAACTGCATTCTGTGTGTGGGGGTGAGGGTGTGTTTGTCTTGTTTCCCCAACTGAGCTATATATATGCTCCTTTGGGCCAGCAATCCTAGAATCAAAATATCAGAAAACCAACAAAACCCTAGCAAACACTTTTTCCAAGTTAGCTAGGGTTTTGAGTCAGAGGACCTGGATTCAGTTCTTCCACCTACTATCTGTATGAACTTGGGCAAATTATCTTACATCTCTAGGTCTCAGTTCCTTCTATAAACTGAGGGAATTTGACTAGATTATCTTCTAAAAAAACCTCTTTTCTAGCTTTAAATCTATGATGTTATATTTTACATTTTGATTGATTGACTGAAGATTCTTTTAACACCTGAAATGAAGGCTGCTGGAACAAGTTTATTCTTGGCCTGAGGCTAAGCCCATCTATACCCAATTTCAAATAGGCTACTTGCACCCAAAAATTGAGTTATCAGAGATTAAGAGAAGGCTGGGGGGTAGAACATGGAAATTTAGATCCTATAAAACCTAATCCTGGCCCACCATGGAGTTTGAGCAGCTAATCATTAAAGTCCAGCCATTTGTTCCCCCTTGTTTCCTGAAACATTCTGCAAGATGCTCCATTCCTGCCCAAATTGGACATTATTTCCAGAAAGAATTGTCCAGAGGCTCTTAAAACAGTAATAAAACCATCTGACTCAACCCCTCCCAGATGGTTTATCACAAGATTCCCAACATTCTGACCTAAAACCAAATAACATAATTGTAGCAACTTGATTAGGGAGGGAGGCAGGGAATAAGCATCTGTTAAGCAACTACTATATTCCTAGAACTAGGCTAAATGCTTTAAAAATTTTATCTCATTTGACTCTCTCTCTCACACACACCAACAAAACCTGAGGTAGGTGCTGTTAGGATCCCTATATTCCAGATGAAAAAAGTTGAGGTAGAGAGAGGTTAAGTGATTTGCTTGGGGTCACACAGATAGTTTGTGAAGCTGGATTTAAATCCACATTAGGAACATATACACAAATAAGCTGGAATTTGTAAGGATTTTCATCAATTGGAATGTTTGTTGTGCTGTATGATTGTGATGGAATACTACCATGCTATAAGAAATTATGAGCTCAGTGATCTTAGGCAGTTGTGGAAAGACTTAGATGGAATGGTGAAGACTGAAGTAAACAGAACCAAGTGAACATCGTATACAGTAACCACAAGATTGTTTTAAGAATGACTTTGAGCAACTAAGTCATTTTGACTATTACAAATACACAAATTAAAAATAAAGGACATATGAAGAAAAATGTTATCTGTATACAAAGAAAGAACTGATAAATAAAAGCATTTATAGAATGATATATATATTCCCATTTATATATAATGGTAACCATATCTAGGATAGGAAAGGGAGAGGGGGAAAAGGAAAAAAAATACATAATAACTTCATTATGTATTTAAAGGTAATAGCAAGTTGTACATAACTGGTTTGAAGTTTCATGTGCAATCATCTTTTTTTTTAAATTATACTATGTCATGGAGATGTTTCTTTTATTTCACAATGAAAAATTAAACAATTAAAAACAAACAAATGAATAAATAAATAGGGTTGGATGTACCCAAAGGATGAGAAAATGGCCACTATAGAATGTGAGGTTGTGAGGTAACAGAAAGGTGTCTGATTTTCCTTTATATTTTCTTTATTGGTCTGCAAAAGGCATCCTTAACATTAATTATTCATTCATTTGGATTGCATCTCCAGATATACACTCAGGGTCTTTTTGAAAGTGCAAATATCCAGAAATATCCAGAGCAGAAATGGCAAAGTCTTTGAGTCAGGGCATCATCCAAACCCATAAAAATCTACATGGTAATCCCTGAAAAACCACTTCAGTGGCATAAAGTAGTCATTTAATTGGTGCTTCTTGATTGCTAGGATGAAGAGATTCTCTATGAAAGTAAAAAAAAAAAGGTAGGTGTGTGTGTGGGAATTGAAAACAACAACAAAAGCAAAAGATCAGGAAGTCTGAATTCTGGCTTCATCTCTTATCATCTGTGTGACTTTGGGCAAGTTATTTGTCCTAGGTAACTATTAAGATCTACAAGTTCTAAATCTCTGATCCTGAAGTTCCCTATTATTCAGGGAGAAATGCAAAATGTTCACAGATAAGTAAGTACAGGCTATGTTAAAAACCAACATAGAGTGATTTGGGGAGAGACCATGAATAATAAGGGGAATTGGAAAGACTTTTTAATGATGGTGTCATTTGCTGGCAAAGAACTGGAAATTACAATTGGGGAATGGTTGAACAAGTTGTGTGAGTGATTGTGATGGAATACTACTGTGCTATGTGAAATGATGAGCTCAATGATCTTAGAAAAACATGGAAAAATCTGCAGGAAATAATAAAAAATGAAATGAGCAGACCCAAGATAAGGTTATCTACAGTAATAGCAGTATTGTTTTAAGAATGACTGAGCAAAGAAGTAATTTTGACTTATAAATACTCAAATTAACTATAAAGACATATGAAGAAAGATTTTTATTTGCATTTAGAGAAAAACTTGCTAACTAGAAGTATGTATAAAATCATTTTACATCTATGTATATATACATATATATGTGCATATATATGCATATATGCACACATACCTATTTGTGGCTAATGGTAGTCATCTCTAGGGCAGAGAAAAGAGGGGAAAAAGAAATTTACATGACAACTGTTGTATATTTAAATGGATAGCAAGTTGTCCATAATAGATTTGCAGCTTCACCTGCAATGATCTTTTTTTGATTATATTATGTTATGAAATTGCTTTTTTATTCCATAAATTATAAATAAAAAATTCTTATTTAAAAAAGGAGATATCATTTGAATTGAGCTCAGGTTTCCAAGAGGCAGAAATGAGATTTGGCAAAAATCTGTGCAAAAACTAAGAGGTAAGAGAATGAAGGATATGTATGGTGAACAACAAGTAGTTGTTTGATTACAGCACAGAGTACATGAAGAGGAGAAATGTTTAATCAGCCTAGAAGAATATACTGGAACCCCAACGGGAAGAGCTTTACCAAAGAGAAGAGTTCTGATTTTATCCCAAAGGCAAAGGGTTCTGAAGCTAAGAAGTGACATGGTCAATTCTGTGCTTTTGGGAATGACAATTTAGCAGGAATGTGAAGGATGAATTGGAGGCATTAGACACTTGAGACAGGGAGAGCAATTAGGGGGCTATTGAAATAGTCCAGGTAAGGAAGAATAAAGGCCTGCACTGGGATGGTTGTGTTGTGAGCACAGAAAAGAGAGGAAAGTGAAAGATGAAAGGAGGGGGAACCTACAAGACTCAACAACTGATTGGACATGGCAGGGGAAGAGAAATAATGAAAGTGAAAAGCTGTAGATGAATCCTAGAGTACCAATCTGCAACCTAGAAAAAACCATAATAAGTTAGAAGTTTGTCTAGAAAGAAAGATAATGAGTTCTGTTTTGGACATCTTGAATTTGGCATTCTAGGTGATAGTGGGTTGTCATAGGACTGGAATTTAGAAAGAGCTAAATATAGAGATTTGAAAATCATCTGCACCGTGGTGTTAATTGAATCCATAAAAGCTGAGGAGATCATTAAGAGAATAGAAAGGAAGAGGAGGGAGAGACTGCAAAGATGATAGAATATGGATGATGAACTTGCGAAGAACCTGGTTATGTTTATTATCATCAAGGAAGAGAAGAGACTGAATGAGGGAAAGAGGGAGGATGATGAGCCAGGAAAGCAGGGAGGGATAGAGTGACTGGAGATTATGTTTACTTGTTTTTTATAAAATGCTTGAAGCCACTTGTCTGCCTTGTCCAATCAAACCGAGTGACCATGACAGAATGTTGATTGTTTTGTTTCTGAATAGGGATCCTACAGAATCCCAGGGCATCACCATCTGGCCCTGTGGATGGGGATGGAGATGCTATAAGGGGCACCAAGCCCAGCATAGGCCCTGGGAGTTGTCTGTGTTCTTATGAATCCCTCATATTGGAGGACAGAAACAAACTTTGGTTAATTCCAATCAATCACAAATATGTATTGAACATGTTTTATGTGCAGGGCACTGTGGCGATGAATCAGAGAGTTCCTGTCTATAGCTATGAGAAAGTGCAGACAATCATACTAATTATTAATAAGAGGCAAATTAAAAGAAGGACATATGGAGTTCTGAGGACTTAAAGGTCCCTGTGAGCTGAAGCAATCAGAGAAGATTTCAGGGAAGAGGATATTCTTGAGTAAAGTTGGGGTGACAAGGAGCAGATCTGAGTGGCTCTGGAGGGGCAGGCTTGTGCAGAGGGAGTCATGAAGGCAAAGCTGGAAAGATAGCATGTATTTATCCAGCCCCTGCTTTGTGCCTCGCCCTGTGCTGGGCAAGGGGTAGAGATGGATGGCAAGAAGAGGCTGAACTCCGTCCATGCATCCTGCAATGGTTCCTCTAACAATGACCCCACAATCGAGATGCTGCTAAGTAGCATTTTGTGTGCTGGGGAGATTCTGTTTCCACACTAGCAGCAAATATGACCTTTATGTCGGCTTCTAGCTGCATATAATTCTGACAGATGCAAGCACATTTCTGGGAAGCTGTATCCACTCAGGGCCCAGTGGATCAACAGGCAACCCTTGCGGCTTTGGGGAGATTGATTGGCCTGTGAGAATGCCATTTACAGCACTAACCCAGCCTCGGTTTACCATGGCTCAGGCACTAATGACTTCGACAGCCCCGATCTAAATCTGTCAGCCAGGGGCTCCCGGAGATATTAAAGAACACTCTATTTATACAAAGCAGCAATTAGAGGAATGTTCACCAATGCTGAGCTGCTTCCAAGTAAATTTAGGGCCTTCCAAATGGTGTCATGCTCGAGTTTATTTTAATCCGCTTGGAATTTCAGGGATATTAATGTGGCGGGTCATTCCTGAGGATTAGCCAGATTTATTTCTGCTGACATTTCAGATAGCACACTCAGGTTAGGAATACGTGCTGTTGGTTACCCTGGGCAAATAATGCCACCGAGTCAAACAAGAGAGAAGGAGCAGCTGAAATGACTCTGAGCCCCTTTCCCTCTCTCCTTTCCTCTTTCAGTCCTTGTCCTGACCCCTTCCCTTTACCTCTCCCTCTCTGTCTCCTGCTCCTTCCCAGCTCCCTTTGTCTTCTCCTCTCTTCCTCTGCTCCCCCTCCCTTCCTCTTCTTCCTTCTTTCCCTCTTGCTATCTTTTCCACCATTTCCTTCTTCCCAAATGTTTCCTCTCTTCCCTTCTTCTTTTTCTCAATTCCTCCCTTCTCTCCTCTTTTCCTTCCCTTATCTTCACTCTTCCTTTCTTTCTTTATAACAATCCTTTCTCTCTCCCTCACCATCTCTCTTCCCTTCCCTTCTCTTGCTTGATCGATCCTTCTTCCTTGATTTTCTTCTCCCCTCTTCTCTTCTCTCTGTCTCTCTTTTTCTAGGTCTCTGTCTCCATCTCTCTTCTTTTCCTTGTTTTCCCTACCCCTTTATGCCCTATCCCCTTCTATTCTTCCTCTCTCACTCTTCTGGAAAGTATCTTTTCTTCCCTAGAGACTTACTTTTAAGCAATAAATTAAGAACTACAGTTTAGTAAATACTGAGACAAGACAAAGTGCCCTTTATGTCTGACAGAAACCTACTTAGGAGAAAGCAAGGATCATATTAGGATGCACAGAAACACTAATTACAAATCCCATACCAAGTTTGACAATAAAGTAAGGAGACTGCTCATTTAACAAACATACCAGAGTTTGCCCATTCATTCGAGTGTTCCCTTAACCACTGGTTTGTTCCCATAATGCTGCCTACCATTGCTTCTAAAGCTATTTTTTAATTTTTTTAATTTTAGGATGGGTAGAGGTTTGGGGACTTTCCTTAGACAACAGTCTACCAGGCAGACAAAAAAAACAAACAAAAAAAACCCAACTTAATTATTTTAAAATCACACTTGACATTTTAATTTAAAATGGTATTTCCCAGCTTGATTCAGCAGACTTGGCCCTGAATGACTTTTGGCTATTTCCAAAGAATTTAATACACCTTACAAGGAGAATAGTTTCTTTGGATTACTGAGATTGTTCAAAAGGATGAGATGTTATAGCCATGGAAAATACCCCAAACCAGAACTGGCTTCTAGTCTGGGTTCTATCACTAACTGTGTGACTTTTGGTCTCGTAAGCTACTTTTTCCATGCATATTTATCTCCTTAGTAGATAGCCCAATGGAAAGAGTACCTAGAATCAAGAAATCCTGGGTTCAAATTTCACCTCAGGTATCTTAATGGTTGTGAGATCATGGAGAAATTACTTAAATCTTCTCAGCCTCAGTTTGCTCATCTGTAAAATAGGTATAATAGCACCTGCCTCCCTGGGTTGTTGTGAAGATAATATGTATAACACATAATGCTATCAATTATTGTTACTATATCATAATTTGATGAATACATTGTCATATTCATCTTTGCATGCACTATACATAATAATTTCCCTCTTGGATCTTAGTTTCCTCTTCAAAAAGTTAAGAGGGTTGAATTCGATGATCTATCTAAAAGGAACTAAGATAACAGAAATAACACAAGATCTAGAGTCAGGGGACTTGGGTTTGAATTCAGGTTCAGCGGGAAGCAGGCAAGGGAGCCTCAGTGGATTTGGCTTCCAGTGCTGGTTCTACTATTGACTAGCTTCTTGACATTGGACAAATCAGTTCATCTTTCTAGGTCTCACTTCCCTTCATTACGAAATTAGGAGGTTGGTCAAGAATAATCACCCAAGTCTCTTCCAGTTCTAAACCTATGACTCTGTGAGTCTGGATTTTATTTCTCTCCCCTCCCCAGAAACTCCTTGATCGGGGTGGAAGCAGTATTACACAGTAACTAGCAAATCATGTATAAACTCATGTGCAAAATGGTGATATTAATCCTTGCACTGTCTACCTCCTGAAGCCATGGTGACGGGGATGTTTTGCAAAACTCAAGGAAACAGCAGTTCATATTATCAGAACGGAACACTAAAATTCTGCTTTTATTTATGCCTAAACTCCTAAATTTCTCAGAAGGGGGTTTAATCTAAGGTATTATCACTGTAATGAGGATATAATTATCAAAGGTGACAGGCCTTATTTGGATGGATGTATAAGTCCTGGTATGTGTATTAGGATATCAAATTACTTTATAATGCAGACGTGCACATAAGACTATGTTAGAATTTGAGCTGGAGAACCATTGAAATAAACTCATGCCGGAGGTACCTCTCAATGATCAGGGATTAGGGGAAGGGTAGAGATGGGGAGGGGTGAGCAGAGGGGATCTGTTTATAGCCATGATCTCATCTTGGAAGATAATTCCCTGTAGGCCAAGTCTGAGTCTCTCTTCTGATCCTATTAAAACTCAAAAGTATGATACAGAGTCAGAAAAGCACTTGGAGCCTGAACCCAGAAAATGCATCCCTACGAGATGGGTCCCTGTCCGCCTGGGAGGAGTATAGGAGCAAGAGGATTTACTGGAACCAGAGGAACTGGGTTTATATCCTACCTGACATTACCTGCACATCCATAGGCCACTTAACTCCTCGGTTTTCTTATCTGTAAAGTGTCAGGGGATCAGTTGAGAACTGGTGGCCCCTATTGTCCCCCCAACTCAGATCCTATGAATTCAGAGTAAGTGAGATGAGATCATTCACTTCCAAGGACACTTCTGTCCTCTTGGCTGGGGCCCCTAAATTAAACCACTACTCAGTCATTACAAGGATTAACAGGAGCTCACAGCAGACACCAGGGTCTTATGATTACTCAGAATAGGAAGCCAGGAATTGAAAAGAAAGCTGATATCAGAGAGATTATGGGAAATTCGCTAGACCCAAAGGTCTATACAAAATAAAATAAAATATTGCAGGTTGTTTTAAGGAGCACATGTCCCTTCTTTTTCCTATTTTCCATAGAAGGTACTATTTGGAGTCCCAGATAAACCAGAATGCTTAGGGATGAGAATATTTTAGTTTATATAATATTCTGGGTAATAGGGTGCTGTTCAATAATTTTTCAGTCATCTCTGAGTCTTTGTAAGTTTTGTTTGGGTTTTCTTGGCAAAGATAGTGAAGCGGTTTAAAGATGAAGAAACTGAAAGAAACAGAGTTAATTGACTTGTCCAGGGTCACACAGCCAGTAAGGGTCAAAGATCAGATTTGAATTCATAAAAATGAGTCTTTCAGTGTCCAGGTCTGATCTTTTACCTAGCTGCTGCAGGTAACTGAGCGCTGACCTTAATTTCATTTTTGTTTCAACTCTTGTTGTTACAAATCTTTCTGAAGTGCCTGAGGCTACTTTCCTGCCTGAGTTAGGAAAATCTAGTTAAACTATAGTCAGAATTGTTTCTTTGGTGAATGATGATCATACAGGGCCCCCAGGCCATTATCATGAATAGGAATATTTCTCTGTTCTGGTGGAGGAGTGGGAGGGATTGGGATGAATGTGCCCAGCCCAAGACAGGCTTTGTAAAATGCCCTTTCTGATACCAGCTGGTTTCTCCGTGGTTTTTCTCTGTCTCCTCAAAGTCAAATCCTGTTAATGGAAGGGATCTGACTAGTTGGTGTCCTGGTTTTTGGAGCTTGGAATAGGAATTCAATTAGAAAGGCCCATCAACTCTCTGACTAATCTTTCACACTGGTTACTGCTCTCTGGATGAATTACTACCATGCTAATCTGGGTAGATCTTGGAATAGCTGACACACAAATGTCATGAGCTCATCAGCAAGAGATCAGTTTTCAGTGTCCTCACAGAATCCCTTGCATCTTTTACTACACCCTATTCTCCAAAGCTGCTTCCTTAGGAAACAGTGAAAGTCTGATTTCTATTCAGTTTTTTTTTTGATGTCTTCTTTGATTGGGCCATTCCTCATGCCTGTTCAGCAATTTATACTTTTCAGAATACTTACCCATCCCTTTTAACAGTTGATCCCCACAGAAGTTCACAACAGACCTAGCCCTGGGGGATGAACTGAGCAGAGTTCCCATCTTATATATGAGTGTGAAAGAAAACCTAGCAAGACTAAGCAATTTTTCTGGTCAAAACTGAATTAACTAGAATTTATCCTTCTAACTTCCAGACCAGCACTTTTCTACTTCTAAGATGATAATAGATTATAATTTATTTTGCCTAATATATTCTTTTATGTTGGGATTGGAAGAGTTGTTGCTCTCCAGTTGTTCCAGTCACATCTGTGACTGATTTAGGGTTTTCTTGGCAAAGATACTGGAGTGTTTTGGTATTCCCTTCTCCAGCTCATTTTACAGTTGGGGAAACTGAGGTAAACAAAGTGACTTGCCCAGAGTCACACACTTAATAAGTGCCTGAGGCCAGATTTGCACTCAGGAAGAGGAGTGTTATTGACTCCAGGTCCATCATGCTATCCATTGCACCATCTCTAGCTGCCCTGGAATTTTAATAATTAGTTGTATTTATGGAGGACTGCAGAAACCCAGGGCATGGATCAGAAGGCCTGAATTCATTAGCTCTAGCATATTAAGCACATACAATTTCAGATGATCCCTCCTACCAATGAAATAATCTATGTCCTTCTTGTGACAGAGTCCCCTCCCTTTCCTTGAGGTGCCTTGCATGAAAACATATCAGGAGATGTCACAGGGACACATGCCCTGTTTTCTCATTCATCTCCCCCTAGGGAGAGAGGGGCAATAAGCCAGATCTGCGATGGGGACAAGGTCTGGTATCTTTGATTTAGGGAAATCCCCAGTGGGCCACCTCAAGGCAGACTATACTGAGTGCAGAATTTGGAGAATGGAAATGCCAGACTCCTGCTCTCCCTCACCCTATGTAGCCTTTGCAAAGTTCTCTAGTATCTAAACTTAAGCTTCTTATTTAAGACACTTCCAACCCCTTGTAATTAGAACCTGAGAACTAGTTGCTCTGAACAGCAAGCCAAAACAGTTTTTTTTTTAAAGGCATACTTTGTGGAATCACACACAAAATTTCCAAGATTCTATTTTTCAACTTGATTTAATTAAATATGCATTTATTAAGTACTTACTATATAAAGGTGGCATTAGGTATTGAAGGGTTTGGATCTGAACTAAGGAAGGATAAGACCAAAACAATACCTGCCTTTAAGAGGTCATGTCTAGGGGTACACAGGAGCCAGCTCAATCCAGAGAGCCAAATGCTAAATTGTCAGTGAGAGCATTTACACCTCTGAAAATCATCAAACCCTAAAAATCAGGGTCTGATTTATGATCTGTTGATTTCTACACTTTAGAAAATAGTGGAGAAAATGTTAATACTGTTAAATTTAAAAGTGTGTTGTGCTTACATTCCTTCCTCTCCCACCTTCCACCATCCTCCCCAGAGAATTAGTTATTAAACATTTACTAGCACAAAGCTTCTGAGTCCTACTGGGAAACACAACAGGTAAAAAGATAAGCAAGATTATAAAACCACAGATTTAGAGTTGGATGGGATTACAGAGGCCCTTGAGACCAATGCCTTACCATCCTCCCAATCTCCATTGTACAGATGAAAAAGTGGCTTGCCCAAGGTACTAATTAGTATCTGAGGCAGGGTTACTGTCTTTGAGTCCAGAACTCTTTGCATGATGTCTCTAATTAATTTAAGAGATGGATAGACAGACACAGAGACAGAGAGACAGACACAAAGACAGACAGACACAGAGACAGAGGGACACAGAGAGACAGACAGAGAGACAAAGAGAAAGAGAGATACAGAGGCATACTGAGAGTGAAAAAAAAAAGAGCTCTTTAGCAATTGAGGGGATTATGAAAGGCTTCCTTGTGGAGGCAGCTTGAGGCAGAGATAAGGGAAAAAACATATTCCAAGTGTGGGGGATAACTTGTTGTGTTGATTTAGAAATGTTCTCACAAATTTTAGGTAACAGAGCCAAACTCTTAACATTGGCAAACATGTCTAACAAGTTATTTCTAAATCAATCAAAAGACCTTGGAATAGGAAAAGGTCTTCAAGAGACATTGCAAAATAATCATTTCCAGATAAGGAAACTTGAATATGTTCCAGGATCATTTAAAATTTTTGAAAAGAAAAGAAAAAATAATAATTTAATAAGCACCTACTTTGTTATAGGTGCTTTATAAAATTATCTCACTTGATCCTAACAACCTTGGAAGTTAGGTGTTATGTTTGATCTCCATTTTACAGATCAGGAAACTGAGACAGGTTACTAGTCCAGGTCACATAGCTGTTAAGTGTCTGAAGCTAGATTTGAACTGACTCCAGACTTAGTACTCTATATGCCTGTCCATCTAATTTCCTCAAGCTAGAGAGTTAGAAGAGGGGAATTCTAGAAATTGGAAAAATGTGGAGATCACATTCATTACCCTTAGAAGGTGCTTCTTGGGAGGTGAAAAAGAGGTTTTGGATTCTGCCTTTGCCTGTTCTCTTCATTCTCTCCCTCACTTTTCCTTTGAATGGAAAAGAAAATGTTAGCTTTGAAGGGCAGTTAGAAGTCAATGTGGTTAGAACTAGAATTTGGAGTCAGGAAAACTTTAGTTCAAATCCTACTGACTATGTGACCCTGAACAAAGGATTTCTTTAAGCCTCAGTTTCCTCATGTATAAAATAGGGATCATAATACCATCTACTTCTCAGGATTGTTGTGAGGATCAAATGAGATGATACAGGTAAAGATGCTTTGCAAACTTTAAAGTTCTATATCAATACTGCTTATTGATATTAAGGGTCTAGAGGGGATAGTACTTCCCACCTTCCCAAAGAGGTCCTGAGGCATTCCCAGACTGACTTATGGCAGTGTCTGCATCATTGGAAATTAAGAAAAGATGGGATTCATAGCTCTACAAGGAAATCAACAAAGAGTCTATAACTAATTAAGAAAAATTTCTTGAGCAACCTCAAAATGGAAATGAAGAAATTCTAACAACCAAAAAGAGTGGTTTACTCCTTGGCTACATGCGCTCTTGTTTGTTTGGGGAGGCAACTGGGGTTAAGTTACTTGCCCAGGGTCACACAGTTAGTCTGATGCTGGATTTGAACTCAGATCCTCCTGACTCTGGGAGATGGTGATTTATCCACTATGCCACCTAACTGCCCTTCACATATGTTCTCTAGGCTTAAGCTACTTTGCCCTAGACTCTACATATTTATGGGAGAATGGGTACCAGGTATGTGAGAAGGATGTTTTATACTGTTGGCTCTTATTGTATCACCTTAGTAAATATTCCTTTTGAAAAGCTGCTTTTAAAGGATGATTTCAGAAAGGCCTGGAGAGACTTACATGAAATGATGCTAAGTGAAGTGAACATTCACTTACATGAACATTATAAGGGAATGTTGTACACAGCAACAAGATTATACAATGATCAGTTCTGACAGATATGGCTCTTTTCAACAGTGAGGTGATTAAGATCAGTTCCAATAGACTTGTCATGGACAGAGCCATCTGCACCCAGAGAAAGGACTGTGGGGACTGAGTGTGAATCACAACATAGTATTTTCACTTTTTTGTTGTTGTTTACTTGCATTTTGTTTTCTGTCTCGTTTTTCCCCTTTTTTGATCTGATTTTTCTCATCAGATAATTGTGGAAATATGTATAGAAGAATTATACATGTTTAACATATATTGGATTACTTGCTGTCTAGGAAAGAGGGTGGGAGAAGAGAGAAAAAAATTTGGAATGCAAGATTTTGCAGGGGTGAATGTTGAAAACTATGCAGGTATTTTGAAAATAAAAGGCTTTTATTATTTAAAAAAAGAATGTAAACCAGTTACAAATAAAGATTGCTACATTTATTGTCCAAATAAATAAAAAAATAAATGGTGCTTTAGGCTGGTTGACCAGATGATTCTCAACTGAAAAACATTTAATGATCAAGCCACATTAATTATCTCTGATCCCTTATGGTTAATTATAGAATCCTACAGGAGAAATGTAGACAAAGTAGGTCTGGGGGACTTGGCTCATCAGTAAAAATTGGGATATGATTGTCTTTGAGCTTACATGTGCAATAATTACATTTATATAATTAGCTAGCATTTATACATATGTGCATATATATTTAAATTTTTTTAAATTTGCAAAACAATTTATAAATATTATCTCATTTTTATCCTTAGGACTACCCTAGAAGGTAAGTGCTTTTATTATCTGCATTTTACACATGAGAAGACTGAGGTAGACAGAGGTAAAGTGACTTTATTTGACTAGAATCACACAATTACTAAGTCTCTAAAGTCACATTTGAATGTTGTAGATTGAGTTGTTAGTCCTTTATTTCTGAAGAGGACTAATAACATCACAGGGTAATGCCTTGACTTAAGCATTCATTGAATTTAAATGAAAATAAAGTCATCAGCTCCACTTTCTTTTCCAGAGCCATCAAAGTCCAGTGGCAAGACAAAAGTCAGGATGTCTGGCAATGGCCGGGAATGCAGTGAATGACTTTGATGTCTGATACTTGACCAATCTCTAAGAGCTCCATGATGCTTGCGTCAGGTGCCTTCATGATTATTGGAACACATGGTTCTCATCTGCCATCTTAGGGAATTCTACTTAGGGAAGTCTTCATATGGTTGGGGTAGACATCCCCCTACCTCACTGACAAGTTTGAGGCCTATTGGTTACCCTCAACCTTGGTTAGCCAGTCTGCCCAAATGGTTTAGCAGGTTGTAGCTTCTTGGAACCATAGGTGAAAGTTAAGTGCCAGGTGGACAACAAAGATGGAAAAGCAGCCCTAAAAAGGTCTCAGCATCCCTCACACTAGAGATGCTTGCCCTCCTCAAATACATCAGATCTAATTTTCTGTTCACTATATCACCTATCTGCACTACATGAGGATCAGGCTACCTGGAAACATTAAGGAGACATCTTCCATAGTAGTATACATTGATATAGGGAGCACAATTAACTCCAGATCAATTTATTGAGAACAGGATTATGGGTAAGGTGATTATCTGACTTACAGGAGAATGAATTCTCATGTGAGAAACTGAAACTTTCCATGTCATATAAAAACAAGCTGAGAGATCAATTAGGCTCTTTTGGATTCTTCTGAAAAATAATAAGGAGCAAAGTAGACAGCCTTGGAGGATAGCCTCTCACCCTAGGAACTGGCAATGTAGGTGGAAGTTAAATAGTTGCCACAGCAACTAAGCATTCTCAGAGATGATAAACTGGAGTTGTGTCTTGAGCAGTCCAAGAGAAAGATTTTCTGGAGGAGCACATGGCAGAGTCAGATATATCCATGCCCACTAGGTCTAAGAGAGATGCTTATGAACAATATGAATCCCAACCTCTTTTGTGGAAGGGTATTGATCTTCCAAGTAGCATGACCCCAGAATCTAGCCCCTTAGCTATTAGGAGATTTCCTGAATATTATAAGTTTTAAGAGTTGCTATAGGGAGGGGCATCTAAATGGCATAATGGACAGAATACTGGTCCTGAAGTCAGGAGAACCTGAATTCAAATCTGGCATCAGACACTTACTGGCTGTGTGAACCTAAGTAAGTCACTTGCTCCTGATTGTCTCAAAAAATTGCCATATAGGTGACCCAAAATTTGAGAATTCTCAAATTAAGAGTTCAGAGATTTCTAAAGGAAGAAGAGAGACAGCTAGGGTGTCAGGCCTGAAATCAGGAAGATTGATTTTCCTGAGTTCAAATCTAGCCTCAATCCCTTACTAGCTGTGTGACCCTGGATAAATCACTTAACCCTGTTTGCCTCAGCTTCCTCATTGTAAAACTGAACTGGAGAAGGAAAGGGTAAACCATTCTACTATCTCTGCCAAAAAAAAAAGCCCACATGAGGTAATGGAGATTCATCCATGACTGAAAATGATTTAATAAAAACAACAACAAAAGAAAGAAGAGGTTAATTCAAATAGTTTTTGAACATCATTCAGCCTGGTACAAAGAGTAGGACTGCATTGCCCAGCTAGTTCCTACAGCTGAGAAACTAAAGTCAGAGGAAACAATGCAAATCTAATGGGAAGAAAAATTCATCATAAAGCATATTTATCTTTTGGGGAGGGAAGGGGAAAATAGATTTTAAAACATAAGGTGATGCTACAAGGGGAAAATATAGAACAGAAAAATTCATCAGAATAAAAAAGGATTGTCCTAACAACAATCCTAAATTAAGTCTACCAAGAGGAGTTAATGAGTTATTTGAATACCATATGTGTTTTCTGTATCTATTTATTAGTCGGATGTGGCCTAGCTCTCCCTACTCTAAACTGTCATGGACCAGTCTTGGTCCTGAGAACTGACCCAAGCGAGTTAATTTCTTTCTTTTTGGCTTATTATCCCCATGTGGATCCTGCTCCAGGACAATCTCCCAATATTACTCAAATACAGCTCAAGTCTAGGTTTCAATTGATGTGGACACAACATACAAAGAAATAAAAGAAAGATATTATTTCACCTTAAAGAGAATGAAGAAGATTCAAAAAGGCATACAAGATTCAGGAACCTATTATAAACAGAGAAAACAAATCTAGTTTTCAAATAGGGTAATTGGAGGAGTAGTACCTCAGCAAGATCAGACCTGGTCCTTGTGAAACCAGAGTTTGAAGTACTGGGCCATAGAACAGCTATATCTGTATCTATGTAAATATCTACATCTACATCTATATCCATATGCATATCTAAAGCTATTTATATCTCTGTGTGAATAATATCATATGGGGATTGATGAAATTCCTTATGGTCTCCAGAATTTTCCTCAAAAAGGCATAAAGGAAATTGGCCCTTGCTCCAATTCAGTGACTAGTCATATCCTCAAACTCAGGGAATGCTGGAATTTCAATAACTTTTCTTCTGCTGATACTTAGACCCTTGGAGAGTTGTCCTGATTTATGTCTTGCCATTAGATTCTAGTGACTTTGTAGAAGAGTAAGGCACAGCCTTGCATCACTTAAAACCAAATTACTTGCAAGACAAGACATCACCCTACTGATGTCATTGATCCTCTTCAAGATTGAAGGATGAACAACAATCTGTGAGTAGTAGTAGGTGTCCCTGAGGAATCAACTGGCAAGTCACCGTTGGGCAATGCTCCCTCTTCCTCCTTCCTTCTCTTCTTCTTCCATTTTCTCCTCTTCCTTCCTCTTCTTTCTGTCCACATGGAGAGTCATACCCTTCCATGTGGGTGCTCTTTCCAAAGAAATATAAATTCTGATTGCTTATACTTTCCCAGATATCTTGGGATTGGGGGTTACATTTTCTCTTCCCCATCTATTTATTCTATTATTTTAAAAAACCTGAGACAATTAGCTGTTTTGTTTCATGCAATTTTAATTTATGATTTCTTGAAATATAGCTCTGGTAAATCAAGCTTTAATAAAACTATTAGGATTCCATTGGAGTTACTTGGCTATGTCTTTAAACCCAAATCACTCTGGTTCTCATTAGTTTGCCAATAATAGGTCCCAGCCCACCGTTTGGGTTTTAAAGGCTTAGAGTGAGTGTTCTGGTCGGAAACTGAGGGTCTTCTCCTTCCAGACTGATTCTTTTGGGAAGTCAAACTAGGCCATCTTTTGCTCAATTCTTACCTAGGCTTTAACTGCTGTGTAGGGTATTGCCTCAGACAAACTGAGACCCGGGAATGGCCTTAGCTTAAAAGGTCTTTCATTCTCTATGTCTTCTTCTTCTTCTTCTTCTTCTTCTTCTTCTTCTTCTTCTTCTTCTTCTTCTTCTTCTTCTTCTTCTTCTTCTTCTTTTTTGGTGAGATAATTGTGGTTAAGCAACTTTCTCGGGGTCACACAACTAGTAAGTGTTAACTGTCTGTTGGCGATTTTGAACTCAGGTCCTCCTGACTCAAGGGCTAATGTACTATAGACTGTACCAGTTAGCTGCCTCCTGACTTACATCTTGCCACTGGACTCTGATGACTGGAAGAGAGAATGAGGCTGATGGCTTCACACAGACCTGCCTCCCTCCAATCCAACTCACTTGCAAATCAAAACATCCTCCTCCTGATGTCTTTAGTTCTCTTCCAGAATGAAAGACAAACAACAGTAAACAACAACAAATTACAACAATAACAGACCTTGGGATTGACCCAGTCAGGGCTTGAAGCACATTAGAGGTGGAAACCTCAGGCTATAAAGAGCCCAGGCAGGGCTTTCC
This sequence comes from Myrmecobius fasciatus, assembly GCA_023553655.1. Taxonomy (NCBI): domain Eukaryota; kingdom Metazoa; phylum Chordata; class Mammalia; order Dasyuromorphia; family Myrmecobiidae; genus Myrmecobius; species Myrmecobius fasciatus. Next base: position 121,313 of record JAJPUD010001508.1, on the reverse strand, counting down.
TAGATTCAGCATTCCATATCCCAGTTCCATTCTCCACTGATTCATCCTTTCATAAATTTTCCCTGGGCTCAGAATCATTTACAACAAATTTATTAGATGATCCAATCTGGGGAAGTACCTCAAACTCTTGATTGGCAAAGAATATGGTACAGAGCATAGGCACCATGGAATGGGAGAAGGAGCACGTAGGCTGTGTGGAAGAACATAAGTAAACATCGCCAGAGCCTAGAATGATGTTTTGCAAATATTAGGCACCAAATAAATGTTTGTTGGAATGAAACACATTATTTGTTCATTCATTCTATAAGCATTTAAGCATCTGCCAGGTATAGGGTTCTGAGGAAGAGAGAAAGTTGAGAGAAGATAGGCTCTCCAGTCCCACCTCTGATTGTTGAAATCCCTTCTTAATTTTAGAGGCTCAACTCTGATATCACCTCGTCCAGGAAGTCTTTCCCAATCCACTTACAGGAAATTGATCTCTCCTTCATATTTCTCATAACTGATTTTTTTCCTTTCTTTTCTCTTTTCTCTTTCTTCTATCAATCAACAATTGCTCATTAGTCCCTTCTGTGTGCCAAATGCTGTGCTAACCTCTGAGGCTACAAACAAAAGTAAGTGGGCACTTGTCCTCAGGGAATGTACATTCTAAGAGAATGGGAGGAGGGACACAAGAGGTACACATGTAATGGGGCAAAAAGTAGAACCTCCCTGTCTGTCCTGTCTTGAGCACCACATGTACCCTGGAGCAGCCCTGGAAAAACTTAGTTCTTTGGGATGACACCGCAAACCCTGGGTTTAACAGTTTCATTTCACTTTGCATCTGCTGCCTTGCCTGGTTTCAACTCCAAGGAACAAGATGCCCCTCCTAGGATAAGTTAATTGATTCTAAATTTACTGGAGACAGCTGTTTGACACAGTAGATGGAGTGTAGGGCCTAAAAGTCTGGAAGTTCAAATCTGGCTGCAGATACTTACTAGCTGAGTATGTCATGTGACCCGGTTTGCCTCCGTTTCCTCATCTGTAAAATGAGCTGGAGAAGGAAATGACAGACCATTCCAGTATCTCTGCCAAGAAAACCCCAAATGGTGTGATGAAGAGGTGTATAGATAAACAATCTAAAGTTACCACCAAGCTGCTGTCTCAAGCCTTAATTGACACTGTCCCTCAGCCTGCTCTCTCCTAACTCTTCCCAATGCCTTCCTTTATAAAGGACAGAAACTGAATTCAAGTAACTCTATTCCACATCTATGGCTCTGCCTCCTTTCAAGGCTAAATAACAAGATGCTATCACACTGGATATTCTTTCATCCCCTTTTTTGCTTCCTTTTCTGTTTTGTGTCCCCTTTTAGATTGTAAGCTCCTTGAGGACAGGAACTTTTTTTTATTGATTTATTGATTGTATTTCTTTTTATTGATTTATTGATTGTATCTCCAGGACTCATCATGTTGCCTGGCACACAGTAGATACTCAATAAATGCTAATTGGATTGGTTGTCCCATACGCTTGCCAGACATGGAAGCTTCAGCACCAAGGGTGCTTAGGCAAGCCTGATGTTGGGGCTTAGCATCCTGGCTGACCTTTTTACTGTGTGTTTCTTTTCCTTAGCATAGGTTATCTAACAGTGACCATTGAAAGATGGACTTTGGGACATGGTCTCAGGAATCTGGGAGTTTCTGGGTTCTTCCCTCAGTGTGAGTTGTATTTTGAGAGTAGTCCCTTATCACTTCCCTCTCCTATACTTCTTTGATAAGGCAAGAGAAGGAGCCTAACCCCTAACTTGATTTGTCAGAGATCTTATTTAAGAGAGTCATATGGATGGTATCCAGGTGAAGACATGTTGATTCAAATAGATTTGCAATATGTTTCTTATTTTAGTGTTTAAGTATCAAGTTTTAGAAGAGTATTTTAAAAGTAACTTTCAAATGTAAAACTTTGTTAACATATATTTGTGAATCTTTTTTGTTTTGTTTTGTTTTTTGTTTTTGTATCACTATGGAGGAAATTAACAGCTGTCCTGTATCTGTGTACTAAATACCTTTTTACCCCCTTTTAAAGAAACATTAGAGATAAGACAATCTTAAACCTTAAATGAGCCCCAAGCTAGGGCCATAAAGAGCCAGAGAATTTGAGAAAATTCATTCTAGGGATCAGAGTCCCCCAAGATTTGAACTGGTCCACACATATGGATCCAAAGTTCCAGACTCCTCTAGGAAGAAGCATGCCACAGAGCTTCTGAACTCAGCACCAGTTCTACATTCCTAGGGCCAGCTAGGTGGTGTAGTGAGACTCATCTTCATGAATTCAAATCTGAACTTAGAATGTGTGACCCTGGGCAAATCATTTAATCCTGTTTGCCTTAGTTTCCTCATCTGGAGAATGAGCTGGAGAAGGGAATGGCAAATGATTCCAGTATCTTTGCCAAGAAAACCCCAAATGGGGTCATGAAAAGTCAAATGTGACTAAAAAAACTAAGCAAGAACAAATATGAATGGAAGATAGTGCAAGAAGAGAAGACACTAGCAGCTGGAGATATCAGGAAAGACCTCATGAAGAAAGCATTTGAGATATTTGTAAATTGCTATGCAAATCTGCACCATATAAATGCTAGTTGTCATCATCATCATCATCATCAGTAGCAGCAGCAGCAGCAGCATTCCTAGACCAAGTGGTCCCTGAGGTCCCCTCCAGCTATCAACTAATGATCTTCTGCCTCTTAGACCCTACATGCAGATGATGTAAGAAGCAAGACACATTGATTTCATCTTATGGTACCAAACAATACACACATTAGGATACTAGTTCTAGAAGAGACTTCATGGACCATCTAATTCAACCCCCTCATTTTTTTGTAGAAAAGAAAACTGAGGCCCAGGAAGGTTAATTCATTTTCCCCAAGGTCATGTGGTTAGCTAGTGACAGTCAAAAGTGAGTTTTGAATCGAGATCCTCTAAATCTCAAGGCAATGCTCTTTACACTGTATGATGAAAATGAGCTTTCCTACTTAACAAAGGCAGAGTAGTGTTTATATAGAGAGTTTTAAGGTATTTGTGGATTTTTAAAAATACTTTATTATAACTTATGATGTAAAACAATCATTTCCATAACATAGTAGAAAAAAAAGATGGTTTAGATGAAACTACAAATCTATTGTGTACACCTTGCTATAATCCTTTTAAATATATAATAAAGTTGCTGTGGAAATGTTTTTCTTTTTTTTTTTTTTAACCATTCCCCATACCTGCCCTAAAAATGGCTATTATTAGTCACAAATATGTATATATGTAACACAACTTTTATTTATCATTTTTCTCCAAGTGCAGAAAACATCTTCATTCATATGACTTTTGTAGATAATTTGGGTACTTATAATAGCCAAAGTGACATAGTCTATCAAAGTTGTTCTTTTGTTGGGGAAGGAAATTTAATCATTTTACTAACAAAACTAACAGATTGTTAAATTAAGAGGAATGGTCATTTGGCCATCTCTTTTAGATCAAAGGCAATCAGACCAAAGACAAACACTTCATCAAGGGTTTCTTGAGACTTAAGAGAGACAATGTGAAAGAAAAAAATAAAAAAATGAGTGGTGCTTGACAAAAGCCAAAGGGGTCAATGTCCTTTGGTAATATTGACAAAAGAGGGCAGTCCCCTTTATCAAAATTGTTCTTAAAACAATTTTGCTATTGCTATATACTTTATATACTATATGTAGTAAATATATATATTATATATCTATTGTTCTGCTCATTTGTCTCTACATTATTTCATGCAAGCCTATTCATATTTTTTGTTCTAAAATCAACAAGTTCATTACTTCTTATAATACAATAGTATTCCATAATGATCAATTACATATTAGATTATGGATAGGTGAACAATTTTTTTAGGTGAACAAGAGATAGAAAGTAGTGCAAAGTGTAAAATGATAAATTCAATTATATTAAATTTAAAAGGTTTTGTATAAATAAAACAAATGTAGCTATAAGGTTTGCAAAGTGTTTTACAGATATTACCTCATTTGATCCTCACACCAACCCTGGGAGCTTAGTATTGTTGTTATTCTCCCTTTAACCAATGAGGAAACTGAGGCAGATAAGAAGTGCCAAAAGTTACAAAGTGAGAGTTTGAGGCCTGGTTTGAGCTCAATTCTTTCTTAGGACCTGAACTGTCTCTGAATTATCCCACCTACCCATTTCCATACCCTACACACAAAGGTACAGGTGCATACAAGGGTTAGCAGACCTAACTGACATTGATGAAGTTTGTTTTCCCTGTGTCTCTCTCTTTATGTATTTCTTTAACTGTATTCTCTATGTTTCCTTGCATAGCTTGCCCCTGGTATTGGTTGAATGGTTTATTAAATCTCTCTTTCTAATCTCTTGGATAGAAACCTAAACTCAGGAAAGTATTTTATTAACTCATTCACACTGAAGTGTAAATGACCAGCACTGGCTTAATATGTTAACCTACCATTTGCACTTTAACAGGGAACAAAGAGTTTAGCCAAAGGAATGAAGTAGTGATGGTGGAATTCAGGCACTAGGGAACAGGTGGGGAAGGTATTTTTGAAATTCTGTTACCCAGACAGCTGCCCATTCTGCCTACTGGGTCAGCTCTTCTCCTAATAATCTATGTCAATGTATGGCCCTGTTCCCTTAGCACAGTTAACTGAAATGTTAGAGAAGGCACCAGATGTCTCAAAGACCAGATCATAACATTAAGGAGAAGAAAAATAAATAAATAAAGAGGGACAATATTTTCAATTTGTAAGGGGCAATTTTTTTAGAAGAATAAGTATTATAGTTTATTCTCCAATAGCTATTCAGTGTCAAAAATTTCAGAAACATTCTGTGGTTTTATAGACTATGAGCTATGTATTACTATAAACTACAAAATGATCCTCATATGGGTAGGAAATACAATTGCTTTTGGCCTCTGGAAGACAGAGACAGTGAAAGGTTTAGAATCATTTGACTTGGGTTTAACGATTGGTTCCATTGTTGATTGGTCATATGACTTCAGCCAAGTCACTTATTTCTGGGCCTCAGTTTCTTAATCTGAAAAATTAACAACTTGGATTAGATGACTTGTAAAGTATTTCTTAACCCTAAAAATCCATGATTCTGATTCCAAATATAATCAGCTGAATTAATAACAATTAATAGCAAAGATATGCAATAATGGTTTTCTGAAGTACATCTGATAGATTTAGAGTCAGAGGTTATAATTCAGTGATATCTGACTCTTTGTGATCCCATTTGGAATTTTTTTTTGGCAGAAATACTGGAGTGGTTTGCTATTTCTTTTACCAGCTCATTGACAGATGAGGAAACTGAGGCAAATGGAATTGAGTGATTTGCCCAGAATCATACACCTAAAAAGTATCGAAGGTTAGATTTAAACCTAGGCCAGGTAAAACAAAACAGAGAAAGAAAATTATAGACCAATCTCCCTAATGAATATTGATGCAAAAATCTTAAATAAAATATTAGCAAAGAGATTACAGAAAATCATTCCCAAAATAATACACTATGACCAAGTAGGATTTATACCAAGAATGCAGGGATGGTTCAATATTATGAAAACTATTAACATAATTGACTATATCAATAACCAAATTAACAAAAAACATATGATAATCTCAATAGATGCAGAAAAAGCATTTGATAAAATTCAACATCCATTCCTATTAAAAACATTAGAGGGTATAGGAATTAATGGACTTTTCCTTAAAATAGTCAGTAGCATCTATTTAAAACCATCAGCTATGTAATGGTGTAATGGTGATAAACTGGAACCATTCCCAATAAGATCAGGGGTGAAACAAGGTTGTCTACTATCACCATTACTATTCAATATTGTATTAGAAATGCTAGCCTTGGCAATAAGACAAGAAAAAGAGATTAAAGAAATTAGAGTAGGTCATGAGGAAACCAAATTATCACTCTTTGCAGATGATATGATGGTCTACTTAGAGAACCCTAGAGAATCAGCTAAAAAACTATTAGAATTAATCCACAACTTTAGCAAAGTTGCAGGATACAAAATAAATCCACATAAATCATCAGCATTTTTATACATCACCAACAAAATGCAACAGCAAGAGATACAAAGAGAAATTTCATTCAAAATAACTATCGATAGTATAAAATATTTGGGAATATATCTGCCAAGGGAAAGTCAGGATTTATATGAGCAAAACTACAAAACACTCTCCACACAAATATAGTCAGATCTAAACAATTGGAAAAACATCAAGTGCTCTTGGATAGGTCGAGCAAATATAATAAAGATGGCAATACTACCTAAACTAATCTATTTATTTATGCTATACCAATCAAACTCCCAAGAAATTATTTAACTGACCTAGGAAAAATAACAACAAAATTCATCTGGAAAAACAAAAGGTCAAGAATTTCAAGGGAATTAATGAAAAAAAAATGCAAATGAGGGTGGCCTACCTGCACCAGATCTAAAACTATATTATAAAGCAGTGGTCACCAAAACCATTTGGTACTGGCTAAGAAATAGAGTAGTGGATCAGTGGAATAGGTTAGGTTCACAGAACAAAATACTCAATGACAATAGTAATCTAGTGTTTGATAAACCGAAAGACCCCAGCTTTTGGGATAAAAACTCACTATTTGACAAAAACTGCTGGGATAATCAGAAACTAGTATGGAAGAAATTAGGCATTGAACCCACACCTAACACCATATACCAAGATAAGGTCAAAATGGATTCATGATCTAGGCATAAAGAATGATATTATAAACAAATTAGAACAATGTAGGATGGTTTACCTCTCAGACCTGTGGAGGGGGAAGGAATTTGTGACCAAAGAAGAACTAGAGATCGTCATTAATCACAAAATAGATAAGTTTGACTATATCAAGTTAAAAAGTTTTTGTACAAACAAAATGAATACAGACAAGATTAGAAGGATAGCAGTAAACTGGGAAAATATTTTTACATCCAAAGGTTCTGATAAAGGCCTCATTTCTAAAATATATAGAGAACTGACTCAAATATATAAGAATTCAAGCGATTCTCCAATTCATGAATGGTCAAAAGATATGAACAGACAATTTTCAGAAGAAGAAATTGAAACTATTTCTAGTCACATGAAAAGGTGCTCCAAATCACTATTGATCAGAGAAATGCAAATTAAGACAACTCTGAGATACCACTACACACCTGTCAGATTGGCTAAAATGACAGGAAAAGATAACGATGAATGTTGGAGGGGATGTGGGAAAACTGGGACACTGATACATTGTTGGTGGAACTGTGAACGGATCCAACCATTCTGGAGAGTAATTTGGAGCTATGCTCAAAAAGTTATCAAACTGTGCATAGCATTTGACCCAGCAGTGTTTCTACTGGGCCTATATCCCAAAGAGATTTTAAAGGAGGGAAAGGGACCCACATGTGCAAAAATGTTTGTGGCAGCCCTTTTTGTAGTGGCAAGAAACTGGAAATTGAAAGGATGCCCATCAATTGGAGAGTGGCTGAATAAATTATGGTATATGAATGTTATGGAATATTATTGTTCTGTAAGAAACGACCAGCAGGAGGATTTCAGAGAGGCCTGGAGGGACTTGCATGAACTGATGCTGAGTGAAACGAGCAAAACCAGGAGAACATTATACACAGCAACAAGACTATACGATGATCAATTCTCATGGACATGGTTCTCTTCAACAATGATGTGATTCAAACCAGTTGTTCTGCGATGAAGATAGTCATATACATCCAGAGAGAGAGGCCTGTGGGAACTGAGAGTGAACCACAACACAGCATTTTAACGCTTTCTGTGAATATTTCCATGCATTTTGTTTTCCTTCTTAGGTTGTTTTTTTCTTCTTCTCTTTCTAGATCTGATGTTTCTTGTGCAGTAAGATAACTGTATAGATATGTATACATATATTGGATTTGTCATATAATTTATCATATTTAGCATGTATTAGATTACCTGTCATCTAGGGGTGGGGGTGGGGGAAGAAGGGGAAAAGCTTGGGAAAAAAAAAGTTTTTTGCAAAGGTCAATGTAGAAAAATCACTCATGTTGTGTAAGTAAAAAACTTTTAATAAAAAAATAAAAAAAAAAAAAAAAGATTTAAAGCTAGGAAAATGAGTCTTCCTGACTCAGGTCTGGCATTCTCTCCACTATGCCATCTAGCTGCCCTTTGAAACATAAGGCCTGGGTTCAAATTCTAGCCCTGCTTTTTATTATCTTATTAACTGTAGGTAAATCAGTAACCTCTCTGGTTCTTAGACCTTCATGGAAAAATAAAGGATTTGCATTAAATGACCTCTAACATTCCTTCCAGACCTAAGAGCATGGTGTCTGGTACACTGTAGAACCCAGTATTTATGCAAAATGAGTAACAGCTCTTAGTCAGTATAGACTTCCCCCTGGGGCTGGTGGAAGGTAGGTGTGATCTGAGATACAGCTGGAAATTAATCTCTCTCCCTCTACTCACCTCCCTCCCACCCCCATGCTCTTCTACTTCTCTCCCATCCAATCTAAAATTCATCACTTCCTTAGAATATGACTTTCCACCAATGAGATGATCATTTACAATAACCAGTTATTCTTTTAAAACTTCAAATACAATCAGAAGATTAATCAGCAATTCAAAACTCCTCTTGAATAAATGCAACTAGAATACTTTTCTCCTAACAGAAGATAGGAGGTTTTTGTTGCTGTTGTTGTTGTTGTTGCTTGTTTGTTTTTTTTTGTTGTTGTTTTTCTTTTTTTCTTTTTTCTTTTTTTGGAAAGGAGTATATTGATATAGAAGAGAAAGAAAATAGGCTGAGAAAAAGAATTGAGAAGGCTAGTCAGATTCCTTGTATCATGATTGTATTGGGTACCTGGAATAGAGAGAATGACAAGGAATAAGAGTCAAAAAGGAAGAATTGAAAACAAATTCCATAACTTTCCCAAAGTCAGTGCCATGTTGTGATAGTTGAGGGGAAATCATCACTCTGTAACTGGTTTCCACTTTTCCAGTACGACATTCAGAACAATTTGGGCAAATTTGTAGGATTGGAAAAGTCAGCCATTCTGTTGAGTTCATTATCAGAGGACGAGCTCACACAGTTTGGGAGGGGTAGAAATATGGTCCATTTGAGATGAGTCCCATATGGTTGAGTGTTAATTTCATTTGGCTTATTCAGCTTCCTCATGTAGCCTCAGTCATCACCAAGCACCAGAGAACATAGACCTATCCTCCTTTTAATAGATACAACTAATGAATATGCTCAAAGGCTTTGTGCAGAGTGTTCCAAAAGTCTTGGTGCAGTCTTAAGCTTTTTTTTTCCCCCTAAGACAATTGGGGTTAAGTGACTTGCCCAGGGTCACACAGCTAGGAAGCGTTAAGTGTCTGAGGTCAGATTTGAACTCAGGTCCTCCTGACTTCAGGGCTGGTGTTCTATCCATTTCACCACTTAGCTGCCCCAGTCTTAAGCTTTAATAGCTCAAATGAGTTTATTTTTTCCTCTAGTCAGTTGAAAGATACAGTTCAAAGCAAAGACATTTCATGAAGTGGCTTAGTAAGAAAAGTCTTCTCTTAAACTTGGAGCACACTCTCCCACAAATACACACATCCTAAATGGGGAGAATGGGCATGTATAAGGATTGTATGTGAAGGTCACACATATAAAGTACACATATGGCAGAGATATGCATGGTTATTCTGGTGATGTCATCACTATTTCACTCTTCAATGAGTCATTTGATTTGTTATTCCACTAGTCCGCTGTGGGCTTCCCTCTTGGCTCTCTAGATTTCTTTCTTCACCCAATTCTTCTGCAGGTAGGGATTTTTCAACGTTCTCCCCTGTAAAAGGAGAAAGGTAGCACTAGATGATTTCTAAAGTTCCTCTCAGTTCTAAAGCTATAAATCTGAGGTAGCCCAAGACTGTAACCTTTCTGTGATGTGCTGGTAATATGGGACCCAGGAAAGTATAATGGATTTGAATCAGACAGTCAATAAACATTTATTAAGCACCTACTATATATTCTGTACCTACATACATCGTCCTCCACCAAATACATTTCATCTTTTTTTTTTTAATGCTTTATTTCCCATTAGAATGTAACATCTTTGAGGGCAAGGAATGTCTTTCTTTTTTGGGTTGGCATATAGTAAGCCCTTAATAAATGTTTGTTTATTGGACTTATTGACTTGTGGGAACTGCTTAGCATATAACCTAAGGTAGATGCTACTCCACAACATTCTAGAAGTTTTATAATAGCTGTTGGGTACATAGTCTCAGCTGGATATTATTATTCCCTAAGGGTGGCACAGTTGATAGAGTGCTGGGTCAGGAATCAGGAAGATCCATCTTTCTGGGTTTAAAACTATCTCATTAGCTGTATCACCCTGAGCAAGTCATTTAGCCCAATTTGCCTCATCTATAAAATGAGCTGGAGAAGGAATGGCAAAACCACTTCAGTATCTTTACCAATAAAACCCCAAATGAAATCAGGAAGAGTGGGACAGGATTGAACGACACACCCTCTTTTGGAATTTTGGGCTGAAACACCCCTCTGGAGGTCACTGGAACCAACTCCCTGGGAGGGAGGCCTAAGTGAGTACTAGAGAGCCAGTTGTTTGTCATAGGTTTAAGTATCTCTTGGGATGGAGATTCCATCCCATTTCCTGTAGGGAGTGGCTAATGTTTTCTTTCTGTGCTCCCATTTCCTCTTTCCTTAAATTCCTAGACCAAAGACTTCTAAAAATGTGGCACATCTACCCCCTTATCTCAGACTTCAATGGCTAACCTGGATAGAAATGCCTTAGTTACCACTCATGACACTTCTCTGGTATAAGAGAATGTTAAAAGAAATGCACATATCAATTTGAGGAAAATAGGAGGTGCATTACCACAATAGAAGGAATTTCCCCACAGGTCCTGGAATCATATATACTGGTAATCAAAAGAACTAGGCCTATGACCAAAAATATCACATCCAGCAAAATTAACTGTAATATTCAATTTAAAATGGACATTTGAGAAACTTGTAGATTTTCAGAACTTTCTATCAACCAAACCTATAAATAAAAACTAAATTAAAAATATTTTTAAAAAAGAAAATAAAAATAAACAATAAAAGGAATTTCCTTAGATCCAGGATATCATGAACTGATGTTTAGAACATATTTATTAGGGGCAGCTAGATGGTGCAATAGGTAGAGCACCAGCTCTATGATCCAGGGAGGACCTAAGTTTACTATTAGCCATGTGACCCTGAGCGAGTCACTTAACTCCAATTGCCTCAACAAGAAAAGAAAATAATTTTCTTCCTCTAGCATCTTCTTTAACAGAAAGAGTAAGATTTCTCCCTTTCCCAAATGAACGTGTTCAATTTCTATAATTTCACATCCTCTCACAGTGACACCATTGTCATAGGGTAATAGTCCTTTTTGAGAACAAAGGACAAGCAACAACATAGGATCATAGATTTAGAGGATATGGAATCCAACCCTGTCGTGTTACAGATAAGGGAACTAAGTCTGAGACAGGTTAAATGATGTAGCCAAGGTCATACCTAATTCTCGTCTGAAGGAGAATTTGGACTCAATTGACTCCAAGTCCAATACAACTCACTGTGATACCTAGATACCTAATTTCTTTAACTGCTTCTGTCAGATTGGTTTGCAGGCTCCCTCGCCATACTGGGTCTTTTCCCTTTTGATTTGCCAATGGCTTTGAATTCATTTAGATTTAGACCCGGGAGGGATCTTAGACACTACATAATCTGAAACTGTCATTTTATAGATGAGAAAACTCATCTATAAGATCAGATGGTTAGCTCCAAGACACTCACATAATACGTATCAAAGGTGGGATTTGAAACCAGGTTCTCAGACGCTGGAGCCAGCATTCTTTCCTCTGCCCCCTTCTGCTTTAAACTAGATACACTCCTCTAGATGTGGTCTGACCAGTACAGAGTGCATTAAGACTATTGCCTCCTTTTTTCTGATCAATATGATTAAATAGATTCAAATCCTAGCACTCTTAGAGGCTACCAGTATGACTTTTAGCAAGTCATTTAATCATTGTAGAAATTATTCAGTATCATTTCCTGTAAAATGAGAAGGGTGGCACTGGATCAACTCTAAAGTCCCTCTCAATTCTAAATTTATAATCCTGAAGTAGCCCCAAGATTATTATCTTTCCATGATGAGCTGGTAGCATGGCATCAAGGAAAGCATAATGGATTTGAATCAGGCAGTCAATAAATATTTATTAGGTACCTACTATGTGCCAGGCACTATAAAACACTGGGAATATAAAGAAAAATAAAAGACGGTCCCTACTCTCAAAAAGTTCACCCAGAACCTGGGTTTGAATCTCAGTGTAATCTTTTGTAATTCAGTCTTTCTGGACTTCTGTTTCCTTATCTTTAAAATGAAGAGAACCCCAAAAGGCCCTTCTAGCTACATGGCTGCGTATGATCATGGGAACCTTAACTTCTATGTATTTTTTCATTTGAATAATTATGAAATAATTTATCCTGAATTTGTCATTGATTTTCTATATCTAAAATGTTGGACTAGATGGTCTCTGAGATGATATATGTTTGTCACCAAGATGATGACATTTTCTTTAGAATTATGAAAAATTGCCTATGCTAGAAAATTTTAAATGAAAAAGAATGAAGCAGGTGTGTGTTTGGGTAGAATTAGCAAAAATGTTAGCAGTAGGAGAATGTTGCAAAAAGGCAAATTTAGAGTTGATATAAAACAACTTTCCAAGCAATTAGAGCCACCTCACAGTGCATCCGGCTGCCTCACAAAGGAAGTGAGTTATTCTTCACAGGAGCTCCTCAAGATGTTGGCTCTTTTTGATATGTCAGAGAATTGATCCTTTTTTAAGTAAAGGTTGGAATTGACAGCTTTTAGGTGCCATTCCTACACTGCAATTCTGTGACTTCAAAATTATTGCTCCTTTAGACACTTACTACGGTATGACCCTAGGCAAGTCCTTTAACTCTGTTTATCTCCATTTCCTCATCTGTAAAATGAGCTGGAGAAGGAAATGGCAAACCACTCCAGTACCTCTACCAAGAAAACTCTCTAAATGGGTCATGAAGAGCTGGACGCAACCAAAAACGTATAAACAACAATAGCTTGGACTCTGGATCTTTAATTACTTTGTCCTGTAAAATCCATTTATCTCTTCCTTTCTTTACTTTAATTTCTTGGCTCCCCTAACTTTGATTTGTTCCTTGAGGCAAGTCAACAAATATCTAGGAAGTGCCTACTATGTGTCAGGCATTAGAGCTGGGGATACAATGAAAGGTTAAAAAAAAACACTTTTTGCCCTCAAGAAACTTATATATACACTTGTACAAGGGTGGGTATTTATGTATATATGTGTATATGTATATAATGTAGGAAACAGCATGCTACTATATACACTCAAGGTACATATGACATAAATGAAAGATAATTTCAGAAGGAAAGCACTATATTAAGGGGGACTGAGAGAAGCTTCTTGCAGCAGGTGGGATTTTAGCTAAGATTTGAAGGAAGCCAGGGTAGCCAGGAGGTAGAGATGAGAGAGGAAAACATTTCAGTGGAAGGACAGCAGTTTCTTGTTCAAGGAACAACACGGAAGATGGTATTGTATGATTGGGAGGAAGTAAAGTATAAGAAAATGGAAAGGCAGGAAGGGGCTAAGTTACTAAGGGCTCTAAAGAGGATTTTTGTTTTTGAACCTGAAAATAATGGTGAGTCACTGCAGTTTATTGAATAGGGGAGAGTGACATGCTTAAAAAAGATTTCTTTAATAGTTGAGTGGAGGATGGACTTGAGTGAGGAAAGCCTTGAGGAAGGGACAGAAACGAGAAGACATGGTAACAGTTTAGGAGTGAGGTGATAAGGACCTGTACCAGGTGGTGGCAATGGCAGAGGAGAGAAGGGGGCCCATCCATGAGATATTAAAAAGGTAGAATGGAGGAGGAGGAGATAGTTTCAATATGGAGAATGAAAGAGAGTGATGACTTGATGATGACATCTAGATTGGGAACCTGAGTGCCTGGGAGAATGGTGGTTCCCTTGAAAATAATTAAGAAGTTTGAAAGAAGGAAGGATTTTGGGGGAAAGTTCAGTTTTAGACATCAGTCCTTGCAGCTGATGCTCTGGACATCTTTACCTCTATCTTGACCTCCTGGATTCCAGACCTCTCCTTTTTTCAGGCCCCTGCCAAGAGCAGTAACCTTAACCCCTCTAATTTGCTAACTCTGAATCTTTGCCCATACTTCACATCCTGATCATGTCACAGTTCAATAGTAATCAGTATTTCGAATTTCTCCCAGGACTCCATAAGAAGGGTTGACTGTGGCCAAGGTCACCTTCCCCATGGCTGCACTAATTGACATACTTGGAAATGGGTGGCCAGTTAGTAAAAACAAACAAATCAAGCTTTCTGAGATTAGCAAGAGCCTGGCCTGAGCCAGTCTAACACATAAACAGTCTAGATTCTGAAAGTCTGTGGGGTAAAACCTAATCCACTGGGCAAACACATTGATGGATGGAGGAAAGCAAAATGCTGTAATCCTGGTAGGCTCATAGGCTTTGGAGCTGGAAGGGACTTTAGGGACCATCTAGCCCAACTCCTTCATTTTAGGCACCAGGGATCAAAAGCCTAGAAAAGTTGGATGGCTTGTCAAACATCACGTGGGTAAAAAAGAGCACAGCTGAGCTTTACCAAGTCCCCTGGTTTCAAATCTCATGTTCTTCCCATTGCATCTCCTTTCATTTCCTCTTGGCATCCTAGATAGGTATAACTTGAATAACCAAAAGTAATTGTGGATTTAACAGATCAAGCAAAGCCACAAGGACTCATCTAAGATGAAAGGTAATGATTCTGACCTTCAGCTGCCCACCTTTGACTCTGACAGCTTTGGTCAAGTTCAGCTTTAGGTGGTAGCTATGTGGTGGAATTTCATGCATCATCATAAATGTGGAGCTCCCAAAGACCTCTTAGTATGATCCCCTCATTTTATAGGAAGGAAACTGAGATCCAGACAAGGTTCATAACTTCAGACACAGAGTGGTGATTCTGGGTCTAGTGTGTTTTTCTATGAACATAGGAGAGTGCTATTACATGCAATATCTGACCTCCAATAACTCGGGGAGGCAGTGAGGTTTAGTATGAAGAGTCCTGCCTCTGAAGGCAGAGGATCTGGTTTCAAATTCCACCCTTGATGCTTGCTAATCTGTATGATAACCTCCCTGAGATTCAGTTTCCTCCTACGTGAGATACGAGGGTTGGACCTGATAGCCCTGAGGGTCCCTTCTGACTCTAGATCTATGGTTTTATGCCTTTTTTTTTCAATTAAAGCTTTTCATTTTCAAAGTATATGCATGGATAATTTTCAACATTCCCCCTTGCAAAACCTTGTGTTCCAAATTCTTTCCCTCCCTTCCTCTCCTCCCCCTCCCCTAGATGGCAAGTAATCCAATATATGTTAAACATGTGCAATTCTTCTATGCATATTTCCATAATTATTGTCCTTCACAAGAAAAATCTGATAAAAAAGGAAAAAAAATAAGAAAGAAAATAAAATGCAAGCAAACAACAACAAAAAGAAAAGTATGCCTTCTTAAAAATCTTCTCTTCCCAGCTGGACTGTAAATCCCTCAAAGGAAGGGAACTTGGCTTGTCTTTTTATGTACTTCAAAGGACCCATGATCACAAGACCAGAGGTCTATAGCTGACAGGGGTCTCAAAGACCATGTAGTTCAATCCCTAACTTCACAAATGAGGAAATTGAGGGTAGGAGAAATTAAATTAAGTGACTTGTAACAGGAAAGAATCAGAGGCAGAATTTGAACCCAGTTCTCTGACCTTACACATTATAATGACACCCTTACATATTATAATGCTGCATGGCCTATGGTATTGGATGAAATTTTAAGCTGAACTGATTTAATCTAATTTTAATTTTTCTTTCCTTTAAAACATGCATTAAAAAAAACCCCACCAAATGTACAAAACATCTTCCTTTCCTCCAGTGAATCACCGTGTTAATTTTCATACAGAGTAATCCAGTCCTGGGTAATAAATCTTTCACATGAGCTCCCCCATCCTTTCTACCTCCCTACTCCTTCAGATTCAAAGGTCACTATGCCCACAACTGCCTAATAAGTCTGTTCAACTCCTATTACATGGCAAAAGGGCACATTCTCTCCCTAGGCTTGCCTCCCCGTCTGGCCACCTGCTGGGGTCCTAATCCCTGCCCCCTCCCCACCCCCTTGGAGGCAGACCCTGGGTTAGCGATACTTCTCAACACTCATTTCCCTCCACCGCCCACTAAGTCTCTTCTTCCAACATGAGTTACTGTCTTAGCCAGCCAGCCGGCAGGCCTCAGCCACCCTTCAGAGCTGTGACAAATCTCTGTAACTCAAGAAGTCAATTATCTTGCTTCTGTTTTCAGCAGCAGACAGACCCAGAGACAGATGCTAAAGCTTGGGAGGGTGGAGGGGGGTCCTGTTCTGGTTGCTAGGGTGCCTGGCACAGATAGAACAGGGAAGATGGAATAAACACAAGTCCCTTAGCAGGAATGGGGGGTCCTAAAAATAGTGGTCGTAGATCATGCAGCTGGTCCCCCTACCAACAGATACTACATCCATCCCAGGCTTGCCCACGGCTGTTATGTTTTTGTTGGCATGAGGTCTCCACAAGGGAGGATGTTCCCAGCGACAGGATTACCCTGTGAAATGCCATAGGCTGGAGACTCTCATGATTCATTGCCAGTTTGAGTCCACTGGATGACAAAATGAGATTGCCCCCTCATGAGAAGGGGCTCCCGACATCGCCCAAGTGGTCCCCCCTTGAGGCTAGCATGCAGGAAGATTAAGCTCAGGCTTAAGGAATTCTGTATGGGGATTGACAGCTATAACCTTATTGGTCTATCTTGACCTTTGAAAAGCTGCCAAGTGGGCGGCTTAGACATAAATCTTGGGTTGTTATCCTTGCATTTCACAGTGACCTCAAGAAAGGCCTGAACTAGCTTCTGATAACATAACTCTGGGTGGGAGAATCCAGCTGCCACCGAGTCATTTAGGAGGATACCCAATCCTTTTAACTTGGAATATGGGATATATAGAGAGGACCCTGGGCCTGGCCTCTTGGCAGCCTGACAACCTTCCCCTCATATTTTGGCAATCTTAGAAGCCAGGTCCAGGGTTCTAAGTCATTTTCCATAATCCTTGCTGGCAGAAGCTTGTAAAGTCAGGGTGGGAAACCAAAACTGGTAACTATACTGCTGCTGCTGCTGCTGACAATAGTAATGTCTCATATATAGTGTTTTAAGGTTTGCAAAGCACTTTATATCTCATTAGAGCTTCCCCTCTGAGATAAAATTAGTCATATATTACAGATAAAGAAACTGAGGGTTAGTTAAATTAAATGGTCAAAGAATCAGAACTGGAAAAGATCCCAGAAACTATTATCCTGATTTCAGGTTATTGGAGGGATTCTATTTTTTTTTCTGTTTTTTAAATAATAGATTTTAAAAATAAAATTTCAAAAATATATGCACAAATAGTTTTCAACATTCACCCTTGCAAAAAAAAACCTTATGTTCCAAATTTTTCTCCCTCCTTTCCCCCCACCTCCTCCCATAGACAGCAAGCAATCCAACATATGTTAAACATGTATAGTTCTTCTATACATATTTCCACATTTATCATGCTGCACAAGAAATATCAGATCAAAAAGGAGAAAAAAATAAGAAAGAAAAAAAATAAGCAAACAACAACAAAAAAGTGAAAATTCAATGTTGTGATCTACACTCAGTCCCCACAGTACTCTCTCTGGGTGCAGATGGCTCTTTCCATCACAAGACCATTGGAACTGTTTTGAATCACCTCCTTGTTGAAAAGAGCCACATCCACTAGAATTGATCATTGCATAATCTTGTTGTTACTGTGTACAGTGTTCTTTTGTTCTACTCACTTCACTTAGCATCAGTTCATGCAAGTCTCTCCAGGCCTTTTAGAAATCATAATGGAGGGATTCTTAACCTCTATTTGTAGGTGTAATGAACCCCTGTACTTCTGGTGAAGCCTGTGGATCTCTTCTCAGAATCCTGGTTTTAAGTGAATAAAATAAAATATTTAATATTACAATAGAAATATGTTTAAATGTTATCAAAATATATGTTTTTTTTAAAAAACAAGTTCATGGATTTCAGACTGAAAGGCTATAGGGACTATGAAAGTCATGGGGTGGGAGGAATCTTGAAAATTTTTTAATCCAATCACCTGATTTTGTTTTAGATGAGGAAACTGAAACACAGAGGAATTAAATGATTGTTGTTGTTGCTCAGCCATTTTTAGTCATGTCCAACTTTTCATGATCCCTTTTGCAGTTTTCTTAGCAGAGATCCTAAAATGGTTTGCCATTTCCTTCTCCAGGTCATTTTACAGCTAAAGAAACTGAGGCAAATGGGATGAAATGACTTGTCTAGGATCCCCACAGCTAGAAAATTTCTGAGGCAGTATTTGAACCCTGGCCTTGCCTGATTCCAATTCCAGCACTCTTACCTATTTTGTCAAGTTTTCTCTAAAAGTACAATCATATGATTTCAGAGAGGCCTGGAGAGACTTACATGAACTGATGCTGAGTGAAATGAGCAGAACCAGGAGATCATTATACACGGCAACAACAGTACTATATGACGATCAATTCTGATGGACATGGCTCTCTTCAACAATGAAATGTTTCAAACCACCTCCAATTGTTCACTGAAGAAAGCCATATACACCCAGAGAGAGGGATGCGAAATGTGGACCACAACATAACATTCTCATACTCCTTGATTGATGTTTGCTTACATTGTGTTTCCTTTATCTGATATATCGTTTGTGTAGATAAGATTTTTCTTGCACACCAATGATAAGTTTGGAAATAGGTATACATATATTCGATTTGCCAATATTTTAACATAATTAACATGTAGTGGATATCCTGCCATCTAGGGGAGGGGTGGGGAGTTGGGGGGAAAAATTTGTAACGGAAAGCTATGTAAGGGTTATTGTTGAAGAATTACCCACACATATGTTATGCAAATAAAATAAAAATTTAAAAAAAAATTAAAAAAAAATAAAAAATAAAATAAAAAATAAAAAAAAATAAAAAATAAAAGTACAATCATATTTGTAAAGAGTCAATCTCAATTTAAGGAAAAAAAGCCCTGGGATCAAGCTGGTTTAGAGAATAGCTGGAAGCCAGTAAGACACTTGCCTAGTTCCTGGTTCATCCATCATATTTTCTGAATCATTTCTTTCATTGCTACCCAGGTTCTTTGGCCAATTACCTCATGAGATGTAGCTCTCGTGGCCTCAAACATATTTTCAGAATCTTATTTGCAAATCAATGAACCTCACAGTACTCCAGTTGGACCCTTGGACCCAAAACATCAGGAAGAGGGATGTTTCATGGGTGAATGGATGAGAATATGAAGGGAACACCTGAAGCATTATCAAACCCATTTTACAAAGTCTCCCCTCCCTTCACACAAAGAAATTGCATGGTATAGTGGAACACTATTGATCTGGGAATGCCCTGCCACTTTTGTTATCTACCTAAGTGATAAAGGAAATCAGTTCTCTGCACCTCAGTTTCCTCTTCTGTAAAAAGAAGTAGTTACTAAGTGGTTGCTAAGGTTCAGCTTCAGATTCTCAACTAACAGAGAAGGCTGGCTCCCCTAACCTCAGACCAGCCCAAACCACATAAAAATGTCAAGCCCAGGATGTCACTGTAAATTATATCCTTAAACCAGTAACCTTCACTTGAGTGTTCTCTTCCTATCCATTACTTGCCCATCCATAAAGGCCCGGTGTTTGCCACTCTTTCTCCATAGAGTGCTCCCTAAGTATTCAACTCTTTAGTAATTGCTCCTCTCTCTTCCCTCACATCATTTATTGTTATTGTCATTCAGTCATGTCTCATTTTTCATGGGGTTTTCTTGGCAAAGATACTGGAATGGTTTGCCATTTCTTTCTCCAAATCATTTTACAGTCAAGGAAACTGAGGCAAAAAACCCAGGATTACATAGCTAGTAAGTGTCTAAGACTAGATTTGAACTCAGGTCTTCCTGACTCTTACCACTGCACCACCCAGCTACCCTTACAGAATTTAGCATTTACACTTCACAGCTCTGCTCTTGATTAAGTTTGAACTTCCACCATTTTCTTGTTTCATGGATCTCAGTAACAAGACAGTAAACTCTGTGAAACTGGGACTGTATCTTTTCTAAAATCTCATTTTTATTGATATCTTTTTGCTGTCACAGCATATTCATTTTCAAAAAAAAATCCTCCCATCCAGGGAGTCATTCCTTCTAACTAAGATTTTAAAAACAGAAGAAAAAGAGCATTTCAGCAAAACTAATCATCACACCAGCAGTGTCTTGTAGTCCGTGCAGTATTTCATCCATATAGTCTTTCACCTCTGAAAAGGGGAAGCAGGGAGCCAGGAATATTTTCTTAACCCTTTTCTGGAGCCAAGCTTTACAATATAATTACACAGTATTCAGTAACTATGCTTTTTTGTCATCATCGTCCTTTGCATTTAACTTGTGGTCAGTGAGCATATAATTTTCCTGGTTTGTTACTTTATTCTGCATCAGGTCACATATCTCTTCTCATTTTTTCTTCATAATTATTTCTTACAATTATGGAATCTTACAATTCTTACAACATGATGATATCCCGAGACATTCAGGTACCATAATTTCTTTGTCCACTCCTCAATCCATGGATATGAACCTTATGCTTCCCTTTTATCTTCCCAATAGCACAACATAAAAGGTCACAGGACCATAGATTAAACTTAGACCTTAGAGGAAATCTGATCTCAAGCCCTCTTTTTGCAGATGAGGAAAGTAAAGGCAAGAGAGGATCTTCTCAGGTCACTCAGATAGTCAAACAGCAAAACCTAGATGCCCAATGAACAGCTTGTTGAACTGATGTGTTTTTCTCCTGTTTCTTGGTCTTCTCAGGTTTCAGAAAATTTCCTTTATTCTCTAAAAACAGAAACTCTCTCTCTCTCTCTGTCTCTCTCTTTCTCTCTCTCTCTTTCTCTTTCTCTGTTCTGTCTCTTATTCTTTGTCTCTGTTTCTCTCTTTATCTGTTCTGTCTCTTTCTGTTTCTCTGTCTCTCTCTGTGTGTCTCTCTGTTTCTGACTCTCTGTCTCTGTCTCTCTGTCTTTGTCTTTGTCTCTCTTCCTTCTCTCTCTTCTCTTTCTCTCTCTTTCATTATCTCATTCCTTCTTTCTCTTTCTCCCTTTCTCTCTCTCTTTCTCTCTCTTTCATTATCTCATTCTCTCTGTGTTTCTCTCTCATCCCCCTTGATAAAGAATCCTGGTAACCAGAGCCAAGCCAGGAAGCCAAGTGAAATTAGGGTGATTGAATCAGCTATTTAAGAGGGCTCAATTCAGCTCCCAAGGTGCCACTGGACTACAAATCCTTCTTTAGGGCTCCAGCTACTTTAGAGAGATTTAATTGATTGTGAGCACTCAGAAGGGAAATGTTTATAACTTAGCTAGACCTGGAGAGCAATTAAAGTTACTATGCAGATGATAGGGTCCCAGAGAAAGCATAATATAAAAGTATGGAAAAAAATCCTTCCCCCAAACTCTCAGTTTTGTATTTCTGGTTATCTTTGCCCCGTTTCCTTCAATTTTGTTTTTACCTTTTCTAAATGTGTTCATTCACTCTTATTTTATCCTCACAATACAAGGAAGATGGTTAATCTTTTCATGTAACAGATAAGGAAATTGAGGCACAGAGAAGTGAGATAGTGATTGTCCTTGAAGACACCTCAATGAAATTGCATGAATATCAGTGATTTTCACTCCTAAGCATGGGAAGTTATTATTGTTCAGTTCCTCTTTTTTACCCCCAGGTCCATATTTAAACCTTTCCATTAGCACAGAGAGACAAAAATTATGACTCTGTAGGGACTAGACTACAAGCTCAGTTTACAGAACCTCCCAAAGCCTGGGGCCCAGGGCTACAGAAGGGGGAAGATGGGGCCAGATTCCAGGGGACTGACCTGGAAAGAATTCGATTCCTCAGAACCCAGAGAGGATTCCAGAGGCATTTGTCTCCACTATAGGATCATGTTTCCTAGATCTTCTCACATACTTGGGTCCTCTAACTTTCCCCTAATACTTCCCTTCCCCTCCTCTTTCTTGCTGCCCTAGAATCATGGCATTAGAGGCAGTGAGAAAAGGGAAAACTATCAGTCTCCAATGTCTGTCTATCTGTCTGTCTGTCTTTGTCTCTGTGTCTTTATCTCTCCATCTCTCTCTATTCTGTCTGTCTCTCTCTCTGTGTCTTTGTCTCTGTCTCTCTCTGAAACTGAAATCAAATTTCCTCAAAGTAAAATCTCCCCTCCAGTGTTTTGTCCTGGAATATGGGTAACATTGGATTCCCAAAGGCTACGCCAGTCAAATAAATACCAATTCGTTGCATAGAGAAAAGAACACTTGGTCTGGAGTTAGAGGATCTGCTCAAATCTCACCTTTGACACTACTTATGTCACTTTGACCAAATCACTTAATCTCTGTTGACTTCAATTTCTTCATTTGTTAAATGAAGGGGCTGAATTATGGTCCTAGGGTCTGTTCCAGCTCTATATCTAGATAGATCCTACAAAACTGGACAGATTTTGATCTAGTTCTCTGAGGACTAACCTAAGTTTATAAAAATTCATTTCTAGAAATTTGAATACCAAGTGAGTTTTTTTAGCTATAATTCATTAAATTGTCTACTAAGGCATGGAAGGGCTGCAATCTCCATTTGGGGAAGGAATACTCACATCAATGAAATCATAGCTTAAATCACACTATAGACAGACCTCTATTTAGTCAGGTGGCAGCTAGTACAACTTTCTCATTTTACACGTTCATAAATTAAGACCCAGAAAGTTGAAGATCAGAGAACCAATGTGGGTATGTGTGTGTGTGTTGGGGGGAGGAAATCTCTTGATTCTCAATCCAAAGCTCTTTCCCCAATAACAATAACAATTCCCCATTAATCCTTGCTGTTAAAGTTGAATATAAGTAAAATTATGTTTTAAATGTAACAGAAAACCTCAATACTTAGGATTCTATAATGAATCATTTAATATGCAATATTAAAGAGCAAATAAGATCTCTTCCTAAATAATATTAATCTGAAATATTTGGATAATGATAATATCGGCTAATATTTACATAGGTTTGTGAAGTTTTTTTTTTATACACATATTATTTCATTCAATTCTCCCCAACCCCACAGTGAGGTTGGTAGTCTTACTTAGGGGCAACTAGGATGAACAGTGGAGAGAGTACTGAGCCTAGATTCAGGAGAACATGAATTCAAAGTTTGACTTTAGACACTTACTAGCTGTGAGACCCTGAGGAGGTCATTTAACCTTTGCTTCAGTTTCTCCATGTGTAAAATGGGGATAATAATGGCATCTACCTTCCAGGATTGTTGTGAGGATTAAACGAGATATTTGTAAAATGTTTAGCATAGTACCTGACACATAGAAGGTGTAATGCAAATATTACTTATTATTTTTCTCATTTTATAATAAAGAAATTGAGATTGAAAGAAGCAATCGGGCTTATTCCATAAAGCTAGTAAGGGTATGGAGGGGAATTCCAATCCAGGTCTTCCTGACTCTTAAATCTAGTGTTATAAATGTATCTTATGCATAATAATTGCTTAATAAATACTTATTGAATTATGTGGAATGAAGAGATTGCTTAATACTGGAAAACACACTAGTCAGGCATGTGATGGTGAATGTTTAACAACCAGCTGGCAGGAAGTATGGAGAACACACTTTTAAGTCCAATCTGAATTATTAGCATTTTCCATCACTTTTTAAAAGTCTACACAATCAACTAAACAATAAATCAAGGTCTGATTTGCAGCGTTTGCAGATTTTTAAAGTGTAAATGGTCACATTGAAAACTGAACAATCCACTAGCGAGAGCCTGTTTGAATTAACTCCAGCACCCCTCTAATTATAGCCTACATCCCATGTCAATCCTTCAAAGCAGTTCTGAAGTTTGTCCTCTTCTCCCTCAGTAGCTAGTCTGGTGGGAATTGGGCTGGCAGATAAAAAAGAAAAACTAGTACTCAAGAGGGAAAAGACTTCATTTTAGATGAAAATGGGGAAAATTCCATTTTTAATCCCAGATCAGGGATTCTTAACACACACCCCTCTCCCCCCTTTGGTTTTTGTTTGTTTGTTTGTTTGTTTGTTTGTTTTTTGTCACTGATCTCTTTAGCAGTGTGATAAAACCTATGAACCCTTTCTCAGAATAATGACTTTAAATGCATAAAACACATAGGATTACAATAGAATCAATTATATTAGAATAGTTATCAAAAGATTTTTTAAAATTCATGGACTTGGGTTCCCTCTGCTACTCACTACCTATGTAGTGTTTTATGGGCCTCAGTTTCCCCATATTTAAAGTGAAGGAGTTAGGTCAGATGATTTCTAATATTCCTTCTATGTTTAAACACTATAATCCTATGATCCTAAAAAATGAGCTTGGAGTTAAGGGATGTGGTGTGTGTGTGTGTGTGTGTGTGTGTGTGTGTGTATGTGTGTGTGTGTAAGTAAAATATAGAAAACATGCTCTTCCATCCTTCACTATCTCTTACAGTAAGTGCCTCTTATCTTTTGACTGACCTCTCAGACCCTCAGAGACTGTGCCTCAAATCCTGTACTCAGTGGATTTTTTTTTTCTGACTCAGCTACCCTGTCCAAAGACTCATTCTTCGGCATATAAATCCTGGGGCCCCATGGTTATCCCTCCACCCCCTCCTGTGCCATTCCAGCATGCCATTCCTCTCGACTTTGGACATTCTGCACTTTGCTGCCCTCCTCAAAACAAGGCAGCTGACAGCTTTAGAAGGAGCCCATAAAGTTGAATTAAGAACATGTCAGCAAATGGGGAAGATGAGATCATGGCTATCACCAAGGAAATTGAATCCCTCAACGAGCTATTCCGTCAACAAGTCTTTATTGCTCCTGACCAGCCCTGTGCTAAGTGAGGTGAGGGAGTACAAGAAAAGTCACACAAAATTTCTTACCATTGGAAAGATTATATTCTAGTTGGGGAAGACAACAGATACATTCTGAGCTGTCCAGTATGAATAAGGGATGGAAGAGTTTGGTTCAGAAGGAAGGGAGGGCTGAGACAAAGGAACAGAGGGGAATTGATTTGATTCAGATCTTGAAGTGTGGTTAGAGAGGGAGAGTAGAGGAAAAGAATGAAAAAGACAGAAATCAGTAGAGGCAAGTCTGATTTAAGGGGATGAATGAAAAAAGTATTTATTAAGCACTTATTATAGGCAAAGCATTAGGAATGCAAATAGAAAAGACCAAATAGGCCCTGCTTTGAGACAGTTCACATTCCAGTAGGGAGAGAATAATAATCATGTTCTCTGTTGGCTGGGAGGTGCTTTGTGTCATCCAAGGCTATCTATTATTTTGCCCCATCATCTGAAGACCCCCGGGAGACTGGAGGAACCAGAACTTTAATCAAGATCATAAAGACGTATTAACTGAAACAAACAAACAAAAAAAGATATGGAATTGCACAGGACACTCAATTAAGTTTAAACCAATTAGTTAGTGATTGAGCGAAGGCTAGGACCCAGATTTTCTGAGACCAAATTCATTTTTATAGGAAAGAAGGAAACAAACATTTGTTAAATATCTATTATGTGCCAGGCACTGTTCTAAGCACTTTATTGAATATTGTCTCATTTGATCTTCACAAAAACTCTGGGAGGTAAATGGTATTATTATCCCATTTTAGAGTTGAGTAAACTGAGGCAGCTTCTCCCCTTCTGTTCTCCCTCCCCTCATGTTCCTTCTTCCTTCTCCCTTCTTCATTTCCCTCCTTCCCTAAGGTTTTAGGCCTCAAAGGTTTCTTGGAAGAGGCATGGTCTTCACTGCACACACTCTACATGAAAGCCAACTATGGTCATAAGTATGGGAAAAGCCAATGGGAATACTCCCCCAGGTGTGCTGACCCACTTGGCCCATACCTCCTTAAGCACCTTTATGACTGCATCTCAATGAACATAAAACACCCTCCTGTGCTGGGATTGTGATGAGATCCTAAAGTCCTGCTACATTACAAAGAAGCTCTTCCTTTGACCAATCTTGTCCTGATCCCACCCAAAGCAGCAATTGTCCTGAAATATCCCAAGGTCTCTCCTTTCCCAGGTCCTTCCCACCCCCACCTCAGGTGTAAAAATTGTTAATAATAATTATTATTTTCTGAGTCCTTATCTAAGTTTTTCAGCAGATTTTTAAGTGTCTCTTATTTCTGGCTTTACTCCCCTATCTGTACCCCCAATACTCATCCCCTAGCTGACTGCCAAGGCATGACCCCAACCAATCCTACTTTTTAGGATGTAAACTTCAGACCCTTCCCAACCTCCTTCAACATCATGTGCACCATATCCAATCCCAGGACCATGTTTTCTTTTTTTTCTTTAGATTTTTCTTTTCAAAATATATGCATAGATAGTTTTCAACATTCATCCTTTTAAAACCTTGTTTTTCAATTTTTTTCTTCCTACCTCCCCCTCCAACTCCTTCCTTCGACAGCAAGTAACCCAATATATGTTAAACATGTGCAATTCTTTTATACATATTTCCACATTCATCATGCTGCACAAGAAAAATCAGATCAAAAAGGAAAAAAAATTAGAAAGAAAACAAAAAGCAAACAAACAACAAAAAGGTAAAAATATTATGTTGTGATCCACATTCAGTTCCCATAGTTTCTCTCTGTTTGCAAATGGCTCTCCATCACAAGTCTATAGGAATTGGCCTGGATCATCTCATTGTTGAAAATAGCCATGTAAGATTCTATTTTCTAAGTATAGCAAGGGTTCTTAGCCTGAAGTCTACAGATCTCCAGAGAATCCATGAATGGACTTTGAGAGGTCTAAGAGGTTGGATGGGAAAAAAAAATTACATCTCTTTTTTTGTTTTTGTTTTTGTGTTTGTTGTTTTTATTTTTTATTTTTACTAACCACTGGTTTCCTTTGTGATTCTATATATTTTATCTCATACATTTAAAAACATTTTTTTCCTGAGAAGAAAGTTATAGCTTCATCAAACTATTAAAGATGTTAATGACACAAGAAAAAAGGAAGAATCCTTGCTATAAAGGAATTTCAACTCAAGAGTGTTAAGGGATTTAGGGATTCCTTCTCTTGGGAAGCCTATTTGCATTTTTTTAACAGGGGTGTTACCCACATGTGTTGGGAATTTCAGGCAACCAGAAGCATAATGGGGGCAGGGTCTTCCATGCCCTTTAAATTATACCATGAAACTTTTTCTTGACCATGAGGGACACAAAATCCAAGCCAGCCTGTGTCTGGGTCAATGGCCTTTAATTTCTATTTCTATTATTAGAGATTCAAGTCTAGGGCACCTCTGCCCAAAATGGGCATCCTATGGAAGGTGATCTGCACACCAAACTGAACTGGTCCTTTGTCCAAATGTAGTTAGAGAAGGCTTACAGATAACATAGCTTGCAGAGATTAACTCCCCTGTAGGAGTGGAAATGATCAGCAAATAGGAGATGCCAGCGTTTACTGCCAGAGATAGATAACTGAAGATGCAAAGGTGAATCCAATCAATCTTCCCTGGTATTCTCTCCCTTTTCCTCTCTGCCTGGCTCAATCCTACTTTTCCTCATGGTCCACCTCTTCCATTGAGCCATGATTCAAAGCAATCTCTTCATTCTGACATCTGATAGTCTTATATGTTTCACCTTTCAACTTGGTACTAAAACATTCTATATTCATTCATTTGTAGTCTTCTATGTTCCTTGAAGGCAGAGACTGTGTCTTCCTCTCTGTGTTCCCCACAGCACCCAAGCACAGAGGGAGCACAAAGTAGGTGCTCAGGAGATACTTAAACTCTAACGTTCTTTCCAGCTAAGCATCAGAAAATTTCTAGAGCTCTCTAACACTCGGATTTCTACTCTATAAAAATGGGCATATTAATCCTTTCCTTGCCCTGACTATATCACAGGAGTTTTGTATGGCTCAACTAGCACTTAGTACTGTGTCTGGCACAAGATAAGTATTTTTAAAAATGCTTGTTGATTCATTGATTGAATGAATGAGACCATGTGAAAATACTCTGAAAAATATTAAGTATTGTACTAATGTTATGTCATATCATCATCATCATCATTACAACTCTCTTACCCCTTAGAGTTCAAATCTGGCCTCAGTTGCTTCCTGGATATGTGATCCTGAACAAGTCACTTAAGATTTTTGATTCAGTTTGACTCATTTCTGTTAAATGAGTTTGAGAAGGAAATGGTAAACCACTCTAATATCTTTGCCAAGAAAACTTCAAATAGGATCAAAAAGAGTTACATATGACCAAAATAACTAAACAATAACATTGCATCCCTTTTTTAGTCACATGTTCGACATATCTCTTTTCCAAATTATCTTCTGATTTCATGGTTTTAACCTGGGGTCCACAGACCCAAGATGTCAAAGGATCCATTGAATTTTGGATAGGAAGAAAATCACATCTTTTTTACTAACCTGTAACTGAAATTTAGCATCTCCTCCAATTATAAATGTAATCAATAAAATCTTTTTCTAAGGAGATTGTAAGCTCTACCAGACTGCCAAAGGGATCCATCACATACACACAGAGAGAGACACACAGACACACACACACACCCCTTGGTTATAGAAAATTATGTTATAGAAAGAATGCTCATATTGGTGTGGTTCCATTTTTCTACAGTCATTTTCTGTATCATTAGACAAAAATATCATGTTTAGATTATTATGATTCAAATTAATGCTTATAGATGATCTAAAATAGTTTTATTCTTAGCTTTCTATATTACTTTTCCCACTATTGTATAATCTCACTTTGGAAGAAGAGGGTCATACAGGGACTGGGGATCATTTTGTGGTTTGTTTTGTTTTGTTTTTACCACCTGGTGCCTGACTTACTAATGATGACTCTCTCTGTTGATAGGTACCCTGGTCCTCAAAAAGTATGAATGCCCAATGGCTAGGACCACTTATTAGTCGTAGACACTTATTAGCTATGTAACCCTAGGTTTTTTGTCTCAGTTTCCTTGTCTGTAAAAATGAGTTGGAGAAGGAAATGGCAAACCATTACAGTATCTTTGCCAAGAAAACCCCATGAAAAATGAGACATGACTGAACAACAATAACAACAAATGATGGGAGGGAAGAAAAAGGAGCAGTTACTGAAGAGTTGAATACTTAGGGAGCACTTTACAGAGAAAGAGTGGCAAACACTGGGTCCTTATGGATTGTCAAGTTATGGATAGAAGGAGAACACTCAAGTGAAGGTTATTAGTCTAAGGACATTGTCTATTCTGATTAGCCAGAGCTTTTACTCTACTGATATCCAAATAATCAAAAGCCATGAGGAAGCAGTAGTAATAGGACTTCTTTGGAGGCTCCTGAAGATAAAAATTAATGAGTAGGTAGATAGAGGCAAAGACAGACAGACAGATAGATAATTAGATAAAAGAGGTAGCTAGATAAATAAGATAGGTGGATAGATGTTAGCTAGCTATCAAGATAGCTAGATACATAAGTACTCCTTCCAAAGAGACATTAGTCTCTATTCTATTGACAATCAGTATGTTTTCATTCTGAAATCTTTCCTCCAATTACTTAAAAGAAATTTTTTGGGTCTTGATGGACATCCTTTTCATTTCAAGATGAAACACTATCAATGGCAATACCTTCTTCTTCTTCTTCTTCTTCTTCTTCTTCTTCTTCTTCTCCTTTTCCTCTTTCTCTTCCTTTTCCTCCTCTTTCTCCTCCTCTTCTTCCTCCTCCTCCTTTTTCTCTTTCCCCTCTTCCTCTTCCTCCTCTTTCTTTTCTTTCTCCCTCCTCCTCCTTCTTCTTCTCTTCTTCCCTCCCCTCTTTCTCCTCCTCTTTCTCTTCCCCCTCTTCCTCTTCTTTCTTCAGGATATATACAACATAAATAAATATAAAATGATGGAAGTACTACTAGTTAGGGGAATTAGGTGTTTGTTATTGTTGTTTGTCCTTCATTCTTGAAGAAGACTATGACAATGGTTAGGTGATGCCATGACATGCAAATAAATTGGATTTGAGGGAGGGAGTGCTGTACAAAGGGAATTAGGAATGGCTTCTTGAAGAAGGTTATAGTCTCGAGTTTAGCAATGAAGGAAGTTAGAATTGAGGGCAAGGAAAAAGAGCATTCCACACATAGGGAACTGACATTTCAAAGATACAGATACAAGAAATTGGGTGTCTTACATGGCAAGCAGCAAATTGTCTGTTTTGGCTGAGGCACAGAGTACACAAGGAGATTAACATGTAATGTGTCTAAAAATATAAACTAGAGTTGGCCTATGAAGGGATTTAAATGCCAGAAAGGGGGAGTTTTATGTTATCTTAAAACCAATGGGAAGCCAATGAAGCTTCTTGAACGAGGAATCACCTGGTCAGACCTGTGCTTTAGTAATATTAAGTTGGCAGCTACGTGAAGAAGTGATTAGAAAAGAGAGATCGGATTCCAGGAGGATAGTTAAGAAGCTACTACAACAGGTCAGACTAGAAGCAGTAAAAGGATTGGACTAGGGTAGTTGTGATGGGAGGAAAGAGAAGATGATAAATCGATTAACTAACTGACTGAATGAATGTATTAGAGAAATGTTAAGGAGAAGAAATTAATAAAACTTAGTAGCTATTTTGATTAGAGGAGCTTAAGGGGAAAAGGTGTCGCTTTGACCTGGGTTGTGAACTTGGGTGACTGAGAATAGTGCCCTCAATAGAAATGGGAAAGTTGGGGAAACAGGTGCATTTTGGGGAGCGAAAATGAATTCTTTGTTGAACATATGGAGTTTGTTATGTCTATGGGATATTCCACATCCTCCTTCTTATCTTCCTTCCTCTTATCCTATTCTAGGGATATGAGCTATCCCTTGGTAGAGATGACTAGCAGGCAGTTGGAGATATAGAACTGGACCTCGTGATTAAAGATAGAGAGTGGAGTCACTGGCCCAGAGATGATAGTTGGATTCATGGGAGGTCATGAGACTGTTGAGACTGTTGAAGAGAAGAAGTATTGGACTGAAGTTACTGGACCCCAGAAGCCAAAGGAGGAAGTGATGGGCAAAAGTTACAAAAATACATTTCAGTTTAATGTAAGGAAAAGCTTCTTAGCAGTTAGAGGTCAAGATGTAAAGAACCGTAAAAAAAAAAAAGTGGAGAAAGGATGCCTTTGGAGACAGTGAGTTTCTATAAAGTGAGGCTTTCAATCAGAGTCTGCATGACCCCTTATTGGAAATATTCTAGAAGGGATTCCTCCTCAGGTGAGAGGTAATACTCCATAATGGACAGAGAGCTGTCCTTGGAGCTGGGAAGATCTGAGTTTGACTGACCTCTGACACATACTAACTATATCACCCAAGCAAATCAGTGTTTTAGTGACCTAAAGCATATATATAAATTTTTCTCATTTCTCCTTTTTATTTTATTTCACCCAATTACATGTAAAAACAATTTTTCACATTCATTTAAAAACATTTTGAGTTCCAAATTCTTTTCCATCTTTCCTCTCCTCTCCCCCTCATTGAGAAGGCAAGCAGTTTGATATAGGTTATATACATGCAGTCATGAAAAACATATTTCCATATTAGTCATGTTGTGAAAGAAAACACAGACAAAAAAATCCAAGAAAGATAAAGTAAAGAAAAAGTATGCTCCAATCTTCATTCGGACTTCATCTATAAATAAGTTTCAAAGAAGGTGCCAACCTGCATTAGGAGAGGGAGTTTCTGCATTTGAAATTTCTTTGTAGAATGAAGACACAGATTTAATCCTATTGCTTATCCTGTTCAGATGTAGGTCGGACTAAATAAGGAAAGGGAAAAGGAGTAAGCAATTAGATAGTATAGTGACAGGCACTGGGCTAAGTGCTTTATAAATATCTCATTTGAGCCTCATAACAACTTTAGATGGTTTGTTGTAGTTATTTTTCAGTCATGTTCAACTCTTTGTGACCCCATTTAGGGTTTTCTTGTCAAAGATACTGGAGTGATCTGTCATTTCCTTCTCCAAGTCATTTTACAAATATGGAAACTGAGGTAAACAAGGTTAAATAACTTACTCAGAACCACACAACTAGTAAGAGTCTGAGATCAAATTTGAACTCAGGAAACTGAGTCTTCCTGACTCTAAGCACCACACACTATTCAACTCTGGGTGGTAAGTTCTATTATTATCCCCATCTTACAGTTGAGGAAACTGAATCTGTGACTCGTTCAGGTCACACAGCTAGTAAGTAGCAGAGGCTGAATTTGAACACGTTTATCTGATTCCAGATCCACTGCTTTATCCCCTGCACCTGCTAGCTGCTATATTAGATAGAATCATGGATCTAATCCAAAAAAGGGGGTGAGTGAAGGGTAACGAGATTAAATGTCTCATCTAAGATTATATAGGGAGTAAGTGTCAAAGGAGGGGGGAGAGAGGGTTTGAACCTGATCATTTGTCTCCTGAGACACATTGTACCACACAGAGTTTTCCAAGGATTACGTGATGAGGAGCCCCAAAGAGAAGTTTATCTTACACTTAAAAGGTGAACAGAGAAAGTCCCCAGACTTATCTTTCATTTTCTCGCTTCCCCCCATACATCCCACTCCACATTTCCCCACCTCTCTCCTTCCTGAAGGCAAAGCAGATGCCCATCACTTCAGCAATGCTGGGTTAACAACAGGATTGCCAGCCTCTGTAATTTCCTGGAGACAGCCAGAAAAAGGAGCAGCGTGTTATTGAGCTCCGGCTCTGCGTGCACCCTTTTTCCACTGTCAGTTCCAAAGAGGTCTTAATTACAATGGCTGCTGATATTCGCCGCCTCTCTGGTGAAATGGGAGAGGACCACAGTCCCAGAAAAGGAAAGAGCTTCCCCTTCCCCCCATTAGACCGAAAGCCAGCTGTCAGATTGAGGTGGGGAGGAGGGAACAGCACTGGGGGAATGGCTTCTAGGGGTCCAGCTCCTTCTGCCTCACCAGCTCCAGAAAGAAAAGAGCCTTAAGAATGTCAAGAGTATTAGGGGCCCCTATTTTCCAATTCTGAGTGACTTCTCATGGGCTGGTAAATATGCTCCAAGGCCCTCCTTACTCTGACCTCAAACCTGCATTCTAGATTCATTATTCTTGAGCACTTAGAACCAAAGATCTAGAACTGAAAAGCATCTCAGAACATATCTAACCTAACCCTTCAATATTCCATGTGCTCTTTCATGAAGTAAAAATTCATACAGGTTAAGTGACTTGCCTCGTTCTTACAGACATAAGCAATGGAGTTAGAATTTGAACACAGGTTTTCGGGTTATAAAATCAGAAAGGAAAAGCACTTTTTTCTGCTGTACAAATTGGGCTACTTGATAACCCACACAACAACCCCCATGCCCTCTCTCTCCTCAACTCCTTGAAGGATGAACAGGAAGGAGACCAGTGGAGGTGAGTAAATTTGAAGTTTGAGGTAGTGAGGAATAGCATAAGCAAAGACATATGGTGCATTAAAAGCACAGTAAGGAAGCCAGTTTGGCTGATATGAACGGTTTTATTTCAGGGAATATTGGGAGATAATAATCACTGACATTTATAAAGCATTTTGAAGGATTCAAAAGCACTTAACATGGATCAAGTCATTTGAGCCTACCTATGAAGGTAGGGTCTTTCTCCTATATCCATTCTATAGGTGAATAAACTGGGTTCCCTATCTCTATCCTATAGGTGAATGAACTGGTTTTCCTATCTTTATTCTATAGGTGAGTGAACTGGTTCTCCTATCCTCATTGTATAAGTGAAAAAACTAAGTTATAAAGCAGGAAAATGATAGATTCATGATCACACAGGAAGGAAGGTTCAGAGGCAGGATTTTTCAGAGCAGGCAAACCTGCCTGTCCATCAGGTGAGTCTCTGTAATATCCCATGTGAAACTGAGTTTTGTCATCTCCAGTAATAATAGTCTGGAACTCAGGAGGATCATAGTAAAACCTTCAGTGAAGGTTAAAATTTAGGTTTGTTGATTTGTTTTCCACTTTGTGTTTTCCAGAAAGAATGTCAAAAGGACCAAAAAGCTGGAGTCCAAGGTTTGTTAATAGTGCATCAGCTGGTTTTTCAGGATCAAGTTCTTCACAGAACTTCCAAAAATGATAGAAATCTTCAGGCATTGAGAGCTTATAGAAATTTTCCACTTCTTGTCGAATATCATCTGAGACATCTGCCTGGGTGGTTCCTTTCTTCTTACTATATCTGGCATTCTACCCATTTTATCAAGTTTCCTCCTCAAAGAGAGAAAGCTGAAAAATCACTTGGTACAAAATTTTGAAGGGTCTTAAAATCTGGGTTAAAGAAATTAAACTCTTTCATGCTGGGAATGAAGAATCATTAAAGGGGACCATTTTGAGCAGAGAAGATACCGTCTCACCTATATGAAGAGAATCTGATGTCTAATGAATTAAAATCAACATATTTAAAGCCCTTAAGGACACTGAAGACAGATGGAGTCACAGAACTAAAAAGACACTCGTTGAAGCACTACAACCCTGTGAGATGAGTAGTATAAGAATTATTGTTCCCATTTTACTTAAATAGGTCCATGATCTCATTGATTTGTGATGCAAACTGCATCATCTCCAGTGATACAGATTGTAGTCCATCCATGACTACCTATTTTATAAGGAAATGGAGGCTCAAAAAATGTTAAACAAACAACTTTCTGTCATTAAATGACTTGTCAATATCAGAGCAGAAGTGTGAGTATGCTTCCCTTTATCCCATGCTGCCTCTCACCAAGGAAGGAATGTTGAGTTTTAAATGGGTATATATGTCAGGGTGGAATCCAGGGGAGTCTTCATGGAGGCAGTGAAACCTAAGGTGGATCTTGAAAGATGGGAAAAAGGATGAGATATTTAATTTTGATAGGTATGGGTTGATTATCACAAACCAAAATAATCAATGAATAATATGATTAGAAAAAAAAACTAATATAACTTGGAGGGGAACAGGGGAGAATCTACATTAAACAGACTTCTTAGTCCTTTCTCTTGGATGTGGAGCAAGGAAAAAAGATATTCCATTTCCTTCAATGAGGGCTTTGATTCATCTACCAAATTCATAAGCAGGCCCAAATCCCCATGATAGCTAGCCGGTATTCAATTTATTGAAAAGCTATGAATCAAAAAGAAGCTATGAATAATTTATAATGAAGTTGAAGAAAACATTTTAAAGCCATCTTATTACCTTAAAAAACATTCCTGTCCTATTCTCCATCTTGCCTCTAGTCCTCTCAGACCACCAGAAGTCATCAAAGTCTCTATTTATCCTTCTATCTGCTTTATGGAGACCTGCTTCGGGCTTTTTCATCTGTTTTTGCCCAGTAGTTTCAGTCACGTTTAACTCTTTGTGACCTCATTTAGGATTTTCTGGGCAAAAATACTGGAATGGTTTGCATTTCCTTTTCCATCTCATTTTATAGATGACAGAACTGAGGCAAACAGGGTGAAATGATTTGCCCAGGGACAAACAACTAGTAAGTGTTTAGATTTGAAATCAGGAAGATGAGTCTTCTGACTCCAAACCCAAAACTATCCACTACAGCAATCAGCTGACATCTTAGCTGTAGAGAGTGAATTTAGCCTTGACTCCAACCATTTCTAAGCAGGCAAGTTAATCACTACTGAGTAGACTCTCTCCAACAGCACACACAAAAAGACAGTATAGATGGGCCTTTTACCTAAGGTACTTGAAAACAAATCTAAGCCACTCCCACCCCTCATCCCCACCCTTCTCACTCTTTCTCTTAAAGCTTCTTCTCATTAGTAGATAAGAAGGCCTGAAGAACCAAAGCAACTTAATACTGGAAGAATCTCAAAAATAACTGAAGAAGGCTGGAGCTTTCCTGCTCTCAGCACACAGAGCATCTCTACCCATGATGAATGGATAAAATTGCTATTTACTATGTGTATTCATTATGAAAGAGGTATTTGGTGGGGAAGGGATCAAACCTTGGATATAGAGCTTGGGTACTCTCTCCCCCAATAATGAAAAATAGCAATCAGAAATGAGATTGAACCCGATCATATCTCTTAGACTAACAATAAGTAGATAGATGGAATTCCCATTGTTCAAGAAACATTTTGTGGAATGGATTCTATTAGATTGAACTGATTGGGTTCTTTTTACTTACTGGAGATTCTTCTTTCACTCTGTAGCATCAATTTACCAGACCCCATACCATAAGCCACTGAATCCTTTAGGGTACAGCTCACAGACCCTGATGTCCACCATGAAACCTTTCTAAGTGCCCAATATCTAATTACCCAGTACACTGCCTCTTCTTAAAGGTTCTCTTTCTGTTTTATATGGGATACAACTCCTTTGGTATCTAGCATCAATTGTCTTGGGATTTGGCTTAGCTTTTAATATCTAGTGTTCACCTAATGTTGATTTTAAAATGGCTTTAGGGTAGGTACCATGTTTCCCATTTCTCTGTATGCTTCACATAGACTGTGTACTTGATTTCAAACATGAGATTTCCTGAATTACTATATTATTGTTGTGGTTGCTATCATGATTTTAGTTCAGATATGTGCTTTCATGCATGGTTTCTATACTTCCAGGATAAAAACTCTCTCACCCATGCAGAACAGCTAGTGGTCTTCAAGAGTTGTCCAGACTCCTGATATTTAATGGATATACCTATGGTCACACAGCTAGTATTTAATAAAGGCTAAGCTTGCTGCCAAGTCTTCCTGATTTGTCCCTCTATCCAAACACTATTCTGCCTTTCTTTTGGGCCCTTTAATATTGCTTTGTTCTCATTGAATGACTATTCCCATTGATAACAACTGAGCAAAAGTGTAGCTGTGTGCTACCAGAAAGTGCTATAAATACTAGTAAACATTCCACCAAGATAAATATGTTTACCTGCCTTCTCTGGAACATATGGGCTTACAGCTTCAGAGTGGGTTGTATGGAATCTTTTGCTGGAATCAGTGTCAAACTCCCTGAAGAGCTAAACAAGCTTTGACCAGCAAAAACTTAGTTCCTTCATTTTACAGATTAGAAAATAGAGGCCTGGGACTAGATTCCCTCCATTGGTTGATGTCTAAGCCAGGACTAGAACACTGGCCTCCCGACTTCAGTTTTTTTTGTATTGAGCCAAGTGCATCCCTATAATGTCTGGCTTAGATGGAAAGTATCTAGAAGAAATGAACTGGAGAAGGAAATAGCAAACTATTCCAGTATCTTTTTTTAAATTTAAATTCTTTTATTTTATTAAAGCTTTTTATTTACAAAACATATGCATGGGTAATTTTTCAACATTGACCCTTGCAAAACCTTCTGTTTCAAATTTTCCCTTCCTTCCCCCCCCACCTCCCCTATATGGCAGGTAGTCCAATACGTGTTAAATATGTTGAAATATGTTAAATTTTATATATATATATATATATATATATACATATACACATGTATATGTATATATATATACATTTATATAGTTATCTTACTGCACAAGAAAAATCAGATCAAGAAGGAAAAAAAACCTGACTACTCCAGTATCTTTCCCAAGAAAACCCCTAAAAGGGGTCACACAGAGTCAGACCCAATTGAAAAAAAAAACACAATAAAATAACAATGAATCCAGAAGAAAGAGCCTGGATATGATGATTCCTTTTGTACAGCACTCAAAATACCATCACAGGGCTAAAATCAAGGTGCTTCATTAGTCTGCCAGTGAGTCAACAAGTATTTACTAAGCACCTCCTCATTGTCAGGCACTATGCTAACTAAGCACAGGGGATATAAAGAAAGGCAAAATTCAGCCCTTGCCCTCAAAAAGCTCACAGTCTAATAATAGATCTATTAATCTAGGAAATCTAAACAGGGTAAACTGGAAATAATCAACAAAGGAAAGATACCAGCGTTAAAGGGATAGGAAATACTTCTGGCAGAAGGTGGGATTTTAGAGAGTCAAGAAGTAGAAATGAGGAAGGAGAGATTCCCTAGTAGAGGGAACAGCAAAGAGAAAATTCAGCAACAGGATTATGAGATGGAATGTTTAATGAGAGCAATATAAGGAGGTCAAAGTCATAAAGTCTTTTCAATGTGGATAGGGATGTGGACAGTCATGATTCATAATGAAGCAAATTATATTACAACCTCAAATGGTGGGTCTCATTCCCTGATAATGGGGAGAGATAGTAGTTGATAATAAGTTGGCCATAGTTTCCATTCCTGGAAAAATGCCTATCAGCATTCCCTTCTGTAGCCACTCTTACAGAAGTTGTAGAGCAGTCTAGTCAATCTTTGATCTCCAGAGATCCTAGAGCTATTTCTGCTTCAATCAATAATTCCAGGTGCACTCTGAGGGTCTCTTTGTGTTCCAGTCTTTTTGTTCTGTGAAATGGGGCTGGGAAATGTTATGATAACACATCAATAAATCAGGGGTACTCCCAGCATCAACAAACCTTCCAAGTGTTTTATTCTTTATGGGTCTTTTCCATATTTCTCTGTATACAACAACAGTAGTAAAAACAGTAATAATAATATATGTAGCACTTTGAGACTTGAAAATTATTTTTTATTTTGCCAAATAATTCATTGATTAGAGACAAGATAAATATAGCTGCAGTTGACATCCATTTATATATAATATATTCCCTTTTATCTAAGTATTCAGCTTTAGCTTAAAAAAAAAAGACATCACTAAGTAATTGTGAAAACCTCCAGAATTCTTTCTTTATATTCCTTTTTTTGTAAGAACTAGAGACTTGAAAATTATTTGACATTTACCTTACCACAACTCTATGAGATAGCTGCTCCATTTGACAGATGAGGAAATTGAGGTTGAGAGATTAAGTTACTCTTGCCCAGGTAATAATAATAGTAGCTAACATTTATATAGTGCTTATTATGTGCTGGGCTCTTGTGTGCTAAATATTTTAGAGTTACACTTAATCCTTTCTACATAGTGACTTTCCCCATTAAAGTTTCAATATTGGTGTTGATTGGTGTAAGAAATTAAATAGGTATTTTCAGGGAATTTTGTAGAAGTTGCAGATGATGCACAAAAGACAGTAGATGACATAGAAAAATTTAGAAACTCAAAATCCACAAAATATATTTATAGCATTGTATATCAACAATTTTCTCTTTTAACATCATATTAACTCAAACTTCTGTGGTATGGAGAGGGAGATAAAAAAAATTTACATAGATTTTCCAGAGTAAGGGACACTGTATCCCTAATCCCCATGATATGGAAGGGTAACTATATTATCCCATTTGTTCATCACAGTAACCCTGAGCCCTGAGGGGCTATTATTTTTTCTATTTTAAGGATAACAAAACTGAGGCAAATAGAGTTAAGTGATTTATTTGCCCAGGATCACACAACTAGTAAATGTCCAGCAGTGGATTTGAACTTAGGTCTTCCTCACTGGGGACCCACCCCTCTAGCCACTGTACCACCTAGCTGCCTTATCCCACCAAGGAGCTATGTAACATGTTAGAAGTGTTCCTCTGGTTCTTTTTAATGGCTCATTGAGTCAACACTTGGGCTATTGAATCATCATCTCTTGCTCTCAGAACAATGACCCGTACACTTTCTTTTTAGTTATACATGCCCTTGATAATATTTTTCATGTCACTTAGGAGCCTAGAATCATTCATTGTATTCTTAACTTTAACTTTATCTAGTCCAATCCTTTCATTTTATAGAAAAGTCTTAGAGAAGTTAAAGAATCTGAATTCAAATTCAGATCTCCTTTGTAATATCCAGCATGATGTGATGCCATATTGTCCAAGGTTGAAGAGTTATGGCTGATTGTGTTTCCATTAAGATTAGGTCTTTTGCCCCTAAGACTAACTGATAGGTATATCCCCTTCTCCAGAGTTGACTGACACATGAGTTATTACCCCAAGTCCATCAGCACTAGGACTCAGACTGATTTTTATGAACACACTTGATATTCAGAGAAAACAGAAATGTATGTGCTTGGAATGATTAAAGAAGAAAGGCTTCATGCAGGAAATGGGACCTGACCTAGATCTTGGAGGATGAATTAGATTTAGATATTAAAAGAGGTCATTGACCATATCCTACTTTTCTTCAGCATGGACCTTCTGGTTCTGCCAAACAGGTCTCTTTATTGGCCCAAAAATACATTCCTACTTCCTTGTTTTGACTTGGATTGCCTGCCAGAAAAGTAAGAGATGGGTTGAGTAGAAAGGTGAAGTCAGATTATTTAGGAACCTAAAAAATGAGGTAACTAAGTTTGAACTCTATGTGATAGGCACATGGGGAACCACCGAATTCTTGAGCAGAAAAGTGATAGGACAAAAAAGTCATTTTTAAGGAAAATTAACCTTGCAGAGATATTCAGGATCAATTTAAGATAGAAAAGGCTATCCAGGAGGATGTTACAAGTAGTCCAGGTGAGAAGCAATAAAGATCTAGATTAAAATGATGGCAAGGGAAACAGAAGTAGATGAACAAAAAGAGAAACATACTGTTTCTTCTTCTCTCATCCCACTTTGCAGATGGAACTGAATTGATTTCCTCTCCTGCTCTCCATCCTTTCTGCATATATTCCAGGGCCCCCTTTGTTTGTTGAATTATTCTCAGCCTTTCAGAGGTGGAGTTATTTATTTTGTATCTGTTGCCCTCTTAATTCTCCCTGTAGCTTCCATCTGCTGAGTTACATCAATTCTCCCGTCTTCCCCCTCATTGCATTTGCCATGTAATTTTGAGAGGCGTAGACTTCTCTCACATCCTGTTCTCTCCCACACTTCAGCCGCTTCAGCTCCATGTAACAGAGTCTGCCCACCCGCCTTTCCAACGCCCTTCTCTGCTATTCTGTAAGCAAGTTCTAGTCCCAGAGAAAAATAAAAGGGTGGGAGCAGTGGTGATGGTGGAGGGAAGAAGCGGGTGGAATAGCACAGCCCTTCAAAATAAAGTCTGCCTTGAAAATGGTGTTCAGGCTGTACCTGCAAGCCCCCACCCCCCCAAAAATCTGGAAATAATAGGGAGCTATTGAACTTCATTGCATAGAGGAAAGTACCATGGTCAGACTTGAGAAGTCTTTGGCATTTGTGTGGAGAATAACTGGCAGTGAAAAGAGACTTAAGGAGGGGGAGAGTTGGTAGAAAGTTATTATAACCTAGATGAGAGGTTAGGAATTCCTGCTTTAAGGTGTTAGATGAGGGGAATGGAATAAAGGAGATATATAGGAAGAATGCTGTGAAGGTTGAAACGATAAGTTTAACAAAAAAATGGAAAAACCTTGTCTGCTCTATGGTCCCTCATGGCACCAGCGCCCTCAAAAGAGCACCCTGAACAGAACAACATGGTTGCTTTCCCTTCCAAATGGATTAAGACAGCTCAAAAGGTATCTTGGCTATCAAAGAGCCCTAAAAACCACAGCAGTTTCATGTCATCGCACAAGTGAATTAGAAACATATGGAGCACATTTGCTTTTGACTGTGTACTATTTTAAGAGGCAAAAGTACTTAAAATATGTTTGGGCTTTTTATGAATCCCAAGATGTAAAAAAAAAAAATTAGCCTGAGTTGCCAATTGCATAGGGTGTAACAGAGAAATTCAGTGGTGTCGGCCAAGGGAGAGGAGAACTGAGCCAGCTAAAAGGGCCTGATACTTTTGAAAAGTGCCTTTTAGCTCATTTCTCCAGGAACCAGATGGAATCTTTTTTGTATGTCAGGCCATACCTGTGGTTAAAGCCTCACCACAAATCTACCTAGTCATCCCCACCCCCCAGAAGTGCCAAGGATTTCAGTGCTAAAGAATTCCAACAGAACATTTCATTACCTCATGGCATAGTGAGAAAAGTCCAGGATTAGGAGTCAGGAGATCTAAGTTCTAATTCTGGTTTTGCTACTGTATTATGTGGGTATGTTGATTGTTTAAATATGCAGATATGATTTGAAGGTAACATGATAGATATGATCTGAGTTTGGTCAGCTTTTATAAAAAAGGAGGAGGGCAGTACCCATAAGATCTGCAGCCTAGCTTTGGGGTATAGGGTATGGAGAAGGGCAGATAGGATCCAAGATTCACTGGAAAGTCAAGACATCACCCTAGTGATGTCATTGGCCATTTTCAAAAATGAAAGACTTAACAGCAACAATTCTGAGGCTGAATCATTTCTCTTTTCAAGAGCGATATCAGTTTAGAATTATATTTATTTTCCACCCTTCAAATATATGTGTTTGTGTGTGTGTGTATGCATATATATGTATATATATTTTTTCATTTTTACTGAGGCAATTGGGGTTAAGTGACTTGCCCAGGGTCACACAGCTAGGAAGTATTGTCAGAGACCACATTTGAACTCAAGTCCTCTTGACTTCAGGGCTGTTGCTCTATCCACTGCGCCACCTAGCTACCTCCCTTCAAATATTTTTAATATAGGAGTATGATTCTTAGGGGTTCAGAAGGCAAGCTACTTCCTTGATCACTTGTAAGAGAGAAAGTTATCCTTACCTGATACTTGAGAGCTTAGCCCCTTCACACCAAGGGTTACATAAAAGACTATCACAGTGAATAATGACTAAACCCATTTATTGGAGAAAAAAAGCAAAATTCCACGATTAGAATATACCAAATACACAAAAGTAAATTTTCATCTGGGAGTGAGATAAAACCTCAGTTTATAATAGGAGAATAACATCACCAAGGGAAGTCTATACTCATCAGTTCTAGAGTTATACATCCTGAAGGTCAAGGAATATAATGGACCATAAAAAGTCTCATAGAAGATTGGTTTTGAGGGCTCAGTTCACCATTCAAAGATCTTGGTCTGGTGTTGTTGCTTGTCCGTTTTCAAAGAGGACAAATGGGGTGATGAATTGCTTGTGAATTGGATTTAATAGAGGCAAAAAGTTGCGCAAAATCATCAGCCTCACTGTTTCTTCCTGAGTTATCTAAATCCAGTGGCAAGATAAGTCAGGATGATTGATAATGCAGTGAGAGACTTTGGCATCGTCAATGTTTTACCAAGCTTTAAGTACTACACATCCACCTTCATGGCTACTGGAACAAATTTTTTCTCATTCATCCATTTTGCCAGAAGAAGTCTGCTAGGAGTAGACATCCCTGTAACTCAAGGATGCATTTGAGGCCTGTTGGTTACCTTCAATCTGGTTTAGCTATCTGTCAAGACAGTTTTACCAGGATGTGGCTGCTACACATGCTACAGCTTTTAGGAACCACAGGTAAGCTGGTTGACCAGTTGGACACCAAAGGTAGATGAGCAGCCTTGAAAATCCCTCACACCATAAGTGTTAGTCCTTCCTGAATATCCCCATATACCTGTCTTGTAACTACTTCCTTAGAAGTCTCTCTCACAGTGCCTGAAATCAAATGAAATTAAGTTCTTAAAGTAAATTCTTAATATCATATTCAAGATTCTCTCAGCCAATTAGAAGTTATTTCTCTCTCCAAATTATCCATTAAGCATAGATCTTTAAGTGTATCATCATCTAAAGCAGTATTAACTAACTAACTGTGTCATCATCGGAACATTACTTAGTCTTACTTCGCTTATCTAAAAAAAATGAAGATATTAAGTTAGATAATCTCTACTAACAATATATGGCTTTGCTTAAAGCCTATCTCCTAGCCTCATTACAAGGCCTTCCCAATTTAGGCTGAAGTTAGTACTAGAAATGACCATCATTTGTTTAATCTGTCAGAAATCATAAAAATCTTAACCTCTTACTTGGCTCTTTTCAGCCATGAGATGACTCAAGGCAATTCTAATAGACTTGTGAAGGAAAGAGCCATCTGCATCCAGAGAGAGAATTATGGAGACTGTGTGGATCTAGCATAGGATTTTCACCTTTTTTTGGGTGGTAGTGGTATTTGATCCCTTGTGGGTTTTTTTCTTTTTTCACATTTTCCTCTTTTGATCTGATTTTTCATCTACAGCTTGACAAATATAGAAATATGTTTAGAAGAATTGCACATGTTTAACCTATAATGGATTGCTTGCTGTCTAAGAGACAGGGAAAAGAGAAGGGAGGAAGAAAAATTTGGAATACAAAGTTTTGCAAAGGTAGATGTTGAAAATTATTTTTGTATGTATTTGGAAGAATGAAAAGCTATTTTTTAAAAAAAGCTCTTAACCTCTTGCAAGAAGCATTT
The DNA here is from genome assembly GCA_023553655.1 of Myrmecobius fasciatus. Lineage (NCBI taxonomy): Eukaryota > Metazoa > Chordata > Mammalia > Dasyuromorphia > Myrmecobiidae > Myrmecobius > Myrmecobius fasciatus. Next base: position 77,021 of record JAJPUD010001508.1, on the reverse strand, counting down.
AAAATAAGGTGGAGAAGTAAATGGCAAACCACTGCAGTATCTTTTCCAAGAAAAACTCAAATGGGGTCACAAAGAATAGGACACTGAAACTACTGAACAATAACAACATTGGAATATTATAATTATTATCATTTTGAGATGAGAAAATTGAGCTTCATAAAACTTTAAAGACTTGCTTATTGTTGGGCACTAGTAATTGTCAGAAATGAAATTTGAACCAGTTATTCCTGACTTCTAGGCCCCCATCAATCCACAATATCACACTGCTCCTCATGGAGAGAATCTAATCCACCTCCATCTTTTTACAATGATCTATTTGAAGTTCAGAAAGAAGTAGTCAGCTCAAGGCCACTGGGTGAATTTGTGGCAAGACTAAGTGGTCTGATGCTCTTTCTGTGCCCTTTGCAGCTCTCCTAGATGAGATGAGAGGTATGATACTGTACACTCTGGTTTGGAACTATTTGAATTTCTTCTTAACCTCAGGCTTTCCCCCCCCTTTAGCAACAACTGGTGTTTTTATTGTTCTCTTTCCCGAGTTGTCTGACTGACTCACAACCCAGCCACATGGTCAATACAGCAATGTGTTTGTGTGGTTGAGGGGGTGACAAAGCATCCAGATCCCAGTGCCCTTGGAATGGCTGTGTTTCCAAACCCACTCTGTGCTGTGAGTCAAACGCTCTTTCAAAGTTGCTTGTTCCTTCCCATATGGAGACTACTCCCAGAGGTCCCAGAAATTTGAAGAGATTTAAAAACCCTGATGATTTAAGAGATAGAGAAAACGATAGTGTGGCAGGTGAAAGATGAAGCAACTAGGAAAATAAAGGTTCAATCTTTCAAACATTTTGATTTATTAAGCAATACAAGCCAAATGCCCCACAAATGGAATCATTCCCCCTTCCTCAGTTTAGGATAGGACCCCAAATATAGGGAAAGACAGACTTTTGGATATTAAAAACAAAATAAGGCCAATTAATTAAAAGGAGCTAATATAATATTAGTAAACTGATTTCTGATTGGATGAAAGAATAGAGACTTTCCTAGCTGGGAGACAACAGTGAACAGGTGCAATTCCCTGAAATCAGAAAAGGAAGTGTCTCATCCCCCAAAGTGTTTGTAAACAATCAAATGAACATGATTAACTGATACCTGATTAATCATTATGGGGCCAGTTTTCAGATATGACCTATGGGCTACTTGAGATGTACAGTTCTGAAAAAACCTCTTGCATCCATCTTCGGATTTGATTAGGTTTCTGAACAGCATAAGCGAGTTCTTAGTTAAGGGTCTCCAAGCAACATGTAGAGGTGGCCCAGCTTCCCAGCCATGAATGGCCAGGTTCAAACAATGCAATAAAGTTTTCTTTCAATTCCCACAATTGAATAAAGTTTTCTCATAAAATAGCAACTGGATGTTTCTTATAAAGGCTAAATTTCTAAAATATATAAAGAATTGGGTAAAATTTGTAAGAATACAAGTTATTCCTCAATTGATAAATGATCAAAGAATATGAATGGACAATTTTCAGATGAAGAACTTAAAGCCATTTATAGTCCTTTGAATAAATGCTCAATCACTATGTATTAGAGAAATGCAAATTGAGACAACTCAGAGGAACCATTTCACATCTATCAAATTGTCTAAGATGACAAGAAAACATAATGATAAATGATGAAGGGAATGTGGGAAAACTGAGACACTAATGTATTGCTGGTGCAGTTGTGAACTGATCCAGCTAGTCTGGAAAACACTGGTCCCAAAGAGATCATAAAAATGGGAAAAGGACCCACATGTGCAAAAATTTCTATAGCAGCTCTTTTTTGTGGTGGTAAGAAATTGGAAAATGAATGGATACATAGCAACTGGGAAATGGCTAAATAAGTTATGGTTTATGAATGTAATGGGATATTATTGTTCTATAAGAAATGATGAGCAAGCTGATTTCAGAAAAGCCTGGAAAAACTTACCTGAATTAATGCTGAGTGAAGTGAGCAAAACTAGGATAACATTGTACATAGTAAAGATTTTGTGATGATCAACTATGATAGACTTAGCTCTTCTCAGCAAAGTAGTGATCCAAAACAATTCCAATAGACTTGGGATGGAAAATGCTATCTGCATCCAGACAGAAAATTTTGGAAACTAAATGTGGATTGAAGCATAAAATTTTCACCTTTTTTTTTCCTTTCTTGTGTGTTTTTTTTTGGTGTGATATTTCTTGTACAACATGACATAAATATGTTTAAAGTATTATGCATGTATAACCTATATCACATTTTTGTCACTTTGAGGAAATTTTCACATGACTTAAAAAAATAACTGGAGTAGCTAGATTGTACAGTGGATACAGCACTGAGCTTGGAATCTGGAAGACTCATCTTCATGAGTTCAAATCTAACCACAGATACTTAGTATAAGTATGTGTGATCCTAGGCAAGTCATTTAATCCTGTTTGCTTTAGCTCTTCATCTCTAAAATGAGGTAGAAAAGGAAATGGCAAACAAATCCGGTGTCTTTGCCAAGAAAACCCCCAAATGGGGTATATGAAGTCATGTACCCAACTGAAATGGCTGAACAACAATAACAACATAACTGAATAGAAAGGAAACAGCTAGTTCCAGAACTGAGTCACAAGATGGAGTCAGTGTGGTTCACTCAGTTCCCACAATTAACCATTATGTTAACAGATAAATAGACAGACTGAAGTGTTACACATAGATAGGTAGATACACATATAAGTAAAGATATATATATATATATATATATATAAAATTATAGATATAGGTAGAGAAATAGAAAGATTTATAAATATATTTATAATATATGTGATATATAATATATAAATGGACAGATATGTCAAACTCAACCTTTCACTGTTCTTTAATATGCTCTTTCTCTGAGTCAAAGAAGCTATTCCCTTCATACTGCTTCTTTCTCAGATGTATTTTGACCTATGGGGTGGTTTTTTTGTTTTGTTTTGTTTTATTTTGTTGTTTGTTTATTATTGTTGTTATTAAAAAAACATTCCCAACTCAGTCTTTTCTTCTATCTTTTTTGCTTTGTACTTCTTTAAATTTAATATTTTGTTTTTCCCATTTACATGTAAAACAATTTCTAAGCATTTGTTTTTAAAACTTTGAGTTCCAGATTCTCTCTCCCCGCCCCACATTAAGAAAGTGCATGTGAAGTTATTCTGCCTTGTTCTTTACCACCTTCATGAATTTATTCTCCTTGTTTCATATGCCCCCTCCTCCTTTCCCACCTCTACCTAACCCAACTCCAAGATCCTTACTTCCTTTAGAAAGTTTCTTTTACTTAACCTAACCCACAAGGATATCTCCTTCCTTCTAGCTCTTGTAACATATTTTTTATCTGTCAATCATGTCACATAATTCAACATTGCTTGATGACTATTTTTGTTTCATTATATTGTTATTTAGCTATTTTATATCTCATATCTTGTCATGCATATATATGCCATCTGTCATTTATATCTATGTTTATTTTTAACTTTTTAAAAAACTACAGTTATTTCTAACTTTTTTAAAATTACTCAATCCATTAATAAGCATTTATTAATTACCAACTATATGCTAGGTATTATACTAGACACTAAGGAATCAAACAAATGTGAAATATCCTCTGCTCTCAAAGGGGGAAGACATCACATGTACATACACAGACATGTATATATACACACACAAAACTATATACAAAATGTATACAAAGTCCTGGAGTAGGAGGCAGGACCTTAGTAATAGAAAAGATTAGGAAAGATATCACACAGAAAATGGTACTTGAATTGAGTCTTGAAGGAGACAAGGAATTCTAAAAGTGGGAGAAGAGGAGGAATGCATTCTAAGCATGGGAGAGAGGCAGTGCAAATGGAGAGATGGGAAATGGAATGTTGAGTAGGAGGAATAGTAAAAAAGTCAGTGTGACTAGTCCACAGAGATTAGGAATAGGAATAATATGGAATCAGATGAGAAAGGTAGGTTAGGGCCAGGTGTGAAGTATTTTAAATGCCAGTCAGGTGAGTTCATTTTTGATCATGGCGGTGATAGGAAGACACTAAGGTTTTCTTGTGCAGGGCAGTGATATAGTGAGACCTGACTTAAGGAAAATAGCTGGTAACTGTATATATGGAGAACCAATTAAAGTGAGGAGATACTTGCTGCCATGAGTCCACTGATGACTGTTTTGGTGAGTAGTGTTGATAGCCTTAGCTAGGGTGATATTTGTGCAGGTAGAGAGAAGGGTTCTTGTGCAGTAAGATAACTGTATAGATATGTATACATGTATTGTACTTGTCATATAATTTATCCTATCTAGCATGTATTAGATTACCTGTCATCTAGGGGTGGGGGGCGGTGGGAGGGAAAGGAAAAGCTTGGGAAAAAAAAAGTTTTTTTGCAAAGGTCAATGTTGAAAGGTCACTCATATGTTTTGCAAATAAAAAGCTTTATTTAAAAAAAAAAGAGAGAAGGGGACAGATAAATGAGATATCACAAGGAAAAATATAACATTTGGCAAATGAATGGATTTTTGAAGTGAGGAAGAGTAAAGCGTTGAATTTGTAAATCTGGATGAGTAGGGAAATGGTGGTTCCCTTGACAGAAATAGGGAATTCAGAAGAAGGATAAGTTTAGGGGAGGAGATAATGAGTCCTGTTTTGCATCAGTTAAGTTTGAGGTACTTGTGGAACATCTCGCTTGAAATAAATATCCAATGGATAGATGATGAAGTGGAATTAGAACTTAGAAGAGATATTAAGGATGGATGTATAGGTTTTAGAATTCATATACACAGATGTGGTCATTACAAGAGCACAAAGAGAAAAGAAGCAGGCTCGGGACAGAACCTTAGGGTACACTGATAGCTTAGGGAATGTGACTGGAATGATGGCAGCACATTGAGAAGGAAGAGGCTGGTAGAAGGAGGCACTTGATCAATATTTGTCAACTGGTTAATAATTACAAAGATTTTTTTTTAAATCACGAAATCTCAGAGTTAGTACAAACCTGAGAGTTTAACCCATTTCTGTAGAGGAATCCTTTCAAATGTATCTCTGACAAATAATCATGTTTCTCCCTAGAGTTCTATATGAAAATAGGAAATTTGAAGAGTCTCTTTTTAGAAACCACTGTCTTTTTGTCTGCTGCCCTAATTCAATTCAGTTCAATTGGATCAAAGTTTAGTCAGTGCAAGGCATTAGATTTAGCTGTGGGGATGCAATAACAAAACAACCCTTCCCTTGAGGAGGTTGTATTTTACTTGGGATCATACAACATGAATAGAAGTAAAGACAAAATGTGTTCAAGGTAATAAGGAAGAAACATGAATTCCACGCAAAACAAAATAAAACAAAAACTCCAAGTGTTCAAAAGAAAGCCCTCTCCTACTTGGGGTCAGGGGATGTGGGAGTGAAAGAAAAACAATTGGAAAAAAATTCAATCTAAAAATATAATGAAAAAAAGGACTTAAGAGTGATCATTTTCTTCTTCCTCATTCTAACCTTTTCTTTAGAAGCAAGAATCTTTTGTCTGCTTGGAGCTCTTGAGTAACGAGCAATTGGGTTTACAATCATGTTTGCATCAAAGCCCCAAACCCCACCAGTTCATAGCACACTCCATCTATGTTCCCTTTTTTTGCTCAATTCTTTTCCATGTTCTTAAATAGGGAGTTACATGGATACAAATGCTCTATCAACCTGCTGATGGTATTCTTCTAGTTCTTCTAATTAGAAAATTTAATAATTTCATTTATCATTGCAACTGTGGAGGTAGTTGGTGGACTGAATTCTGGGTCTGAAGTCAGGAAGTTCTGAGTTCAAGTCCAGCCTCAGACACTAACTGACTGGGTGACCATGGGCAAGTCACTTAAGCTGCCTCAGTTTTCTTAATTATAAAATTGGGGATAAGAATAATACATGCCTCTTAGGCTTGTTGTGAGGTTCATATAGGGCAATATTTGTAAAAAAATATTTAGCATAGTGCCTATCATATAATAGGTACTATATAAATGCTTATCCCTTCCTTTTTTAATGCCTTTAATTTCATTTGATCTTCACATCACCCCTAAGATAGGTGGATCAAGAAGTAGTTCTAGCTGTGACTGATGCCAATTAGTTGTTTGATTTTTATTTATTTAGGTGAGGTAGTTGAGGTTAAGTGACTTATCCAGGATCACATAGCTAGTAAATGTTATGTGTCTGAGGCTGCATTTGAATTCACATCTCTCCTGATTCCAGAACTGGTGCTCTAGCCACTGCACTATCTAGCTGTACCTAGATGTTTGATTTTAAACAAGTCATTCCATCCTTATGGACCCCAGTTTCCTCATCTCTGAAAAAGTAGTATGGAACAGATAATTTCTAAGGTCTCTTCTAGCATTGAAATTCATGACTCTATTATCCCATTTTATAAATGAACAAAACTGAGGACCATAGAGAAGGGGACTAATCTAAGCTCACAGAGCAAATCATTAATAGGACCAAGCTCACAACATAGACCTCCTGATTCCCTAGCCCCATGCTCTTTTTACTGAGAATTTCAGTAAAGTAACTCTTTGCCAATGCTCTCTAAGCACACAGTAGCCCTAGCTCCTGATATATTTTTTTTTTACTCTTTCCTCCATTCACAGGAAGTTATAGGGTGAACCACATCCCACCACCATCTCACACGCAAGATAACATTCACTTTGTTCTTTCTATTCTTCTCTTGCCATAGTAAAACTCCTAAGAGAAGTCATAACCTACCCCACTGTAGAACGTTTAAATAACAAATATTTGATAACACTGTGCTAACTCTAAGAGAAGGAAGGAGTAAAGAAAGGAAGAAAAGAAGAAAGGGAGGAAGAAAAGGAGGAAAGAAAAGAAAGAAAGAAGGAATTAAGAAAGGAAAGAAAGAAAGGAAAAAAGAAGGGAAGAATGGAGGGAGGGAGAAAAGAAGGAAGGAAAAGAAAAAAGAAAGACACAAGGAAGGAAGGGAAGGAGGGAGAGAGAAAAGGAAGAAGGAAGAGAGGAAAGTAGCAAGCATTTATTAAATACTTACTATGTGCCAAGGACTATGCTAAGTCATTTAAAATATTATTTCATTTGATTCTCACAACAACCCTGTGAGGTTGAGGAAACTGAGGTCAACTGACTTGCTCAGGATAATGTAGCTAAAAAGTATTAGAAGTTGGATTTGAACTCAGGTCTTCCTGACTCAAAGCTCAATGCTCTATCCCCTGATAATGGCAGCCATGGGTAGAACTTTCAAGAGTCTATCTGGTTCACTATTCTGGAAATGCCTTCAAGCATTCCTTGCTATTGCAACATTTTATGTCCCATGGCTAGGCTGTATCTGTAATAACTAGAAAGATACATCCACTATTATTGTTATATAAGAAAAGATCAGCAGGATGATTTTAGAGAGGGCTGGAGAGACTTACATGAACTGATGTTAAATGAAATGAGCAGAACCAGGAGATCATTGTACATGGCAACAAGAAGATTATGCAATGAGCACTTCTGATGGAGATCACCCTCTTCAACAATGAGATGATTCAGACCAGTTCCCAATAGTCTTGTGATGAAGAGAGCCATTTGTACTCAGAGAGAGAACTATGGGAATTGAGTGTGGATCATAACATAACATTCTCATTCTTTTTGTTGTTGTTTGTTTGCATTTTGTTTTCTTATTCATTTTTTCCTTTTTGATCTGATCTTTCTTGTGCAGCGAGATAATTGTACAAATATGTTTATATATATTGGATTTAATATATATTTTAACGTGTATAACATATATTGGACTACTTGCCATCTAAGGGAAGGGGATGGGGGAAAGGAGAGGGAAATTTGGGACACAAGGCTATGCAAGGGTCACTGTTGAAAAATTATCCGTGCATATATTTTGAAAATAAAAAGCTTTTTTTAAAAAAAGATATATTCACATATACTTGACTTCTCCAGCCTTAGTAAATGAAAAAAAATCAATTAAATGAGGCAATTTCAATGTAAGTCATCAGAAATGTATGACCCTTTTTCAACAAGATAATTTGCCTTCCTTAGGGAAGAAAGACATTCTTAGATCACTCAGAAAGCATACCACTTTACTAGGGTTCATTCTGCAAATAGAGAAGGCAGCTACCTCATGGCTATGATTTTGAAGTTTTGAAATGAGAAAAAAAAACCCTTCCCTCAAATATGTGCTTGATTTAAAAAAAATCCATATTAATCATGTAGTAAAAAAAAAACACAGACCAAAAAAGAAAAGAAAAGAAAAGAAAATGAAAGAAAGAAAGAAAGAAAGTGTACTTTGATCAGCATTCAGATTCCATGAGTTCTTTCTCTGGAAGTAGATAGCATTTTTTATGTTTTAGGTCATTACTGAGAATACCTAAGTCATTCACAACTATTCATCATATAATATTGCTGTCACTAAATGCAATATTCTCCTGGTTTTGCTCACTTCACTCAGTTCATATAAACCTCTCCAGGTTTTTCTGAAAACATCTTGCTCATGATTTCTTATAGCACAATAGTATTCTCTCACAACTTCTTCAGCCATTCCCCAATTGATGGGTATCTCTTCATTTTCAATTCTTTGCCACCACCAAAAAAAACTGCTACAAATAGTTTTGTACATATGGATATTTTTCCTTTTGTTGTTGTTGTTTAACCTCCTTGAGATCATGGTCAAGGAGTATCCACAATTTTGTAGTTTTGGGGGCATTTTTCCAAATTGGTCTCCAGAATAGTTGGATCAGTTCACATCTCCACCAATAATGTATTAGTATCCCAATTTTCCCAAGTCCTCTCCAACATTTGTCATTTTCCTTTTCTGTCATATTAGCTAATTTGAGAAATATGAGGTCATTAACAGAAAGAAAATAGAAAGATAATAGAAACTCCAGGCCTTTCACTATATTGGGCATCTTCATCTGGATACCTCCAGTTTATCAATACTTTTTCCAAAATGTGACACCCCAAAATGATCACAGCACTTCAGATATGGTCTATTCATGGAAGAGAGAAGTCCAACTACTTTGGAAACTATGTCTGCTTTAATGGAGTATAGGCTGACTCTGATCTTTAGAGCTGTCATGTCATACATTGTTGGCTCAGTGAGTTGAGTGCTAGATAAAAATATCAATATATTATTCAAAGGGATCTAACTAATTCCCACCCCTAACCCTGGATCATCCATCCAAGTCACTGATAAAATTATTGAACAGTATAGAAGAAAGGACAAAAGCCTTAGGGCATCTCATTGGAGACTTCTCTGCTTGTTGGGTCTGGTTATTTAATGTTGAATCTACTTATTACTGTGAACTAATCCATATCTTTCTATCTTTCCATGTACCAATCAATGTGTATTTATTATGCACCTAGTATGTTTCAATTACTAGGGACAAAAGTACAAAAAATAAAATAGTCCTTACTTACTAGGATGTAATGTAATTACATTACATTCTAATGATAGAAATAAGTACCTATACATCTACATATGTATAGACAAATATATATATATATATATAATATAAATATATATGTATATGTGTATATTCATATGTCAAATAAATTTAAGAAGAATAAATGAAAATAAATGCAAAGTAGTTAAATAGAAGGTAGTTTTAAAGGGAACTTACTAGTAATTGTGATTAGATGAGGAGTCATATATAAAATGGTACTTAAATTGAATCTTGCAGGAAGAGAGAGATTCAGTCAGACAGAAATGAGAACAGAGGGCATTTTTGGAATGGGCTAAAGTAGACAGTAGAAAATCATCAGAAATATATGGCCCAGGGGGGCAGCTAGGTGGCGCAGTTGATAGAGCACCAGTCCTGAAGTCAGAAGGACTTGAGTTCAAATCTGGTCTCAGACACTTAACACTTCCTAGCTGTATGACCCTGGGCAAGTCACTTAACCCCAATTGCCTAAGCAAAAAAAAGAAAAAAAAAGAAAAGAAATGTATGGCCCATTTAAACAAGATAATTTGGCAGAGAGGTGGGAGATGGATTTCCGAGTATGAAGAGCAAAGAGATGGCCAGTTCTGCTGGATTACAGAATGCTACAGGGAGAGTGACATATAACAAGACTAAAAAGATAGGTGGGGTCAAGTTGTAAATAGTTTCAAAAGCTAAACAGAAGAGTTTCTATTTGACCCTAGAGGCAATAGGAAGCTGCTGGAGTCAAATGCTCTGATCTGAGGAGAGTCACTTGGCAACAATGTGGAAGATTAACTGGAGTGAAGAGAGATTGGATAGATAGAGATAAATATTTGAATACATGTCTAGAATTTGATATTTATTCCAAATGTATCTCATATTAAACTCAACCCATTGTTCTAGCCAACTGAGAACTTTTGGACTCTTGACTTTGTCCTAGTCCACATATTTCCATGTTGTCTGCAAGGACAGAATGAGTAATTTTTTTTTTAAATTTTATTTTATTTGCATAACATATGTGTGGGTAATTCTTCAACAATAACCCTTACATAGCTTTCCGTTACAAATTTTTTCCCCCCAACTTCCCCACCCCTTCCCTAGATGGCAGGATATCCCCTACATGTTAATTATGTTAAAATATTGGCAAATTGAATATATGTATACATATTTCCAAACTTATCATTGTTGTGCAAGAAAAATCTTATCTACACAAAAGATATATCACATAAAGGAAACACAATGTAAGCAAACATCAATCAAGGAGTATGAGAATGTTATGTTGTGGTCCACATTTCGCATCCCTCTCTCTGGGTGTATATGGCTTTCTTCAGTGAACAATTGGAGGTGGTTTGAAACATATCATTGTTGAAGAGAGCCATGTCCATCAGAATTAATTGTCATATAGTACTGTTGTTGCCGTGTATAATGATCTCCTGGTTCTGCTCATTTCACTCAGCATCAGTTCATGTAAGTCTCTCCAGGCCTCTCTGAAATCATCTTGCTGGTCATTTCTTACAGAACAATAATATTCCATAATATTCATATACCATAATTTATTCAGCCATTCTCCAATTGAAGGGCATCTATTCAATTTCCAGTTTCTAGCCACTACAAAAAGGGCTGCCACAAACACAGAATGAGTAATTTAAAAAAACAAAAACAAAAACAAAAAAACTTGGCTAAATCTAGAAATATTAGTCTATGATGCCCTCCTGATGTACCAAGTCTAGTAATGAAGGAAATAGAGGTAACATAATCTTTACTTCATAAAACTATGTTGGCTTTCATTAATTCTCTTCCTCAAATACTCATAAAGTATCCCTTTAAAAAATGTTTCACTATATCCAAAGGAAAACTTTGTGTACTCTTTGAACCCACAATATTATTGCTAGGTCATGTACCAAAGGCATTTTTTTAAAAAGGGAAAAGGACTTTTTTTGTACAAAATACTTATAGAAGCTCTTTTTTATAGCTAAGAATTGGAAATTGAGGGGATGACCATCAACTGGGGAATGCCTAAACAAGTTGTGGTATATAATTGTGGTGGAATAATAGTGTGCTATAAGAAATAACAAGCACAATGATTTTTTTAAAAAAACCTAGAAAGATTTTACATGAACTGATGCATAGTGAAGTAAACAGAATCAGGAGAACATTGAACATAGTAACATCAATATTGTTTAATAAAGAACTGCCAATGACTTAACTATTCTCAGCACTACAATGACCCAAGACAATCCTAAAGGATGAAGTATACTATTCACCTCCAGAGAAAGAACTGATGTTATTTGAATAGAGACTGAAACATGTTATTTTTCACTTTCTTTCATTCTTTTTCTTTTATTTGAGCCTTCTTGTACAAAATGACTAATCTGGAAATGTTTTATATAATTGTACAAGTATAACCTATATCTGATTGCTTACTGTTTTAGGGGTGGGCAAGAGGGGAGAGAGGGAGAGAGGAATACAGTTTAGAACTCAAAACTTTTAAAAAATGTTAAAAATTGTTTTAACATGTAATGGAGGAAAAATAAAATATTATATATTTAAAAATATGTTTCCAGAACTTTGTCAGAACAACAACAAAAAAGCAAAGCATTTACCCATGGCTCTTTGTCCATTCTCCACCATCTCTCAGAAATTAACAGTGATTTAATAATCATATCTGGGCATTTTTTCAATTTATAGCATATCTGGGTCTGGTGACAAACTTTCTGAAGGCAGCTAGGTACTTTCTTCCCATATTCTAACTTATCCTGGGTTTTATTTCTCTTACAACCCTTTAAAAATCTATCTTTCCTGTCAAAAGATCATTCCCTTCGAGAAAACAAAAGTAAAATTAAAGTAATTCTGTCTTTTCTCTAGATGCTCATTTTCATCATCCTATTCTCAAACAGCTGTCTTCTTGCTCTAAATGTAGTTGTTTTTTTTTTTTTTTGAAAAAAGGCCATAGTGTTATCTGTAGCATTTATCACTAGCCTAAATTTAGTCTAGATTTTAAACCTTCTGATCAAACTTGCATAGGACAAAAATGAATATAAAAGGTATTCATTCTCCATTATTTAACCTTTTTTTCATTTTCTATATTTGTTTCTTTAAAAAAAAAGTTTTATTGATGACCTTAGTTTACATGTGCCATTTAAAAACCTGAATTATTTAAGAGACTCCTACAGAGTCATTTTGGACAGCTCCCTCTTTTCTTCCTTTATTGGAAAAATTTCTGTTTTTGTTTTTAGAATGTCATACTTAATAACTAACTCTCCTAGAATTTTACATCATAAAATGCTTCTTTTCCTTTGCTGAAACCCTTTAAAATATGCTCTTCCCCTATGAGATTAGGCCTGGATTTTCTCTCCCCCATTTTGAATTTCAAGATGTCCCCTAATGATGTTACCATCATTTCACTTTTGCTTCTTCTTCTTCCTTGGTGGAGAGAATTGAATCTAAAAAAGCAATTTTTTCTCATCACTTCATTTACCTTTTGAAGGATAAAATGACCATGATTGTATTTCATTAATTTCTCAGTTTCTCTACTTTTGGCAAAGAAAGAGCTCCAATAGATGTTTCAGTAATTCAAATTCCCCCATTATTTCTGCATTTCACCTCAATTCCAAGTTAGTTCCTCATATTCTTCATTATATGAAGAATCTACCACATTCTACCCATGTGGATTTAAGTAGAGTTTTATCATAACATCACTTCTATTTCTCTCTCCACTGATTCTAACTTCAATATTGCTGCATCTACCTGTTTCCTTCCTTGGTTTTGATACCTCTACATTTATTCAACAACAGTAACAAAAACACCCACCTGTGTCCTTCAGTATTCCCTTGTGCAGGACTCCAAAAGTATCATCAATGTTTTCTAGGTTTCTTCTTGCAGTATGATTTTTTTTCTCATGTGTATTAACTTTAATTATAATGTTTTATATTTCCACAATACCGTGTCTGTCAAAACTACTTTTGTATAAATTATCTCATTTGATCTTCATACTATCCCTGTGATAGGAATGCACTGGATTATTATTGTTATTTTCAATTTATATATAAAAAAGTAAGGGTCAGAGAACTTATGTTAGTTGTTTAAGGTCATACAGATAATAAATCATAGAGTCCAGTTAAGAATGTAAACTAGAATTATCTAATTCTTAGTTCAGTGCTCTTTCCATTATATCAAAGCTATTTCTATAGGATATTAACCTTAGCAAGATTGAGTTAAGAACTGTGATGTATTCAAGATATATTCAAAATACACTTTCAAGTTTAATCTGCATTAACATTTTCTTAAGCCTAGACAATCAACAAATCAATACCCAATTTGTAGCATTTGCTGATTTTTTAGGTTTAAATTCTCATGTTAAACATTTAATGATTTTAGGGTAAGATTTGGCCCTAGTGTACACCTGATGGGGAAGGTGTCTTGAGAAAAGACTTCTGAGGTAGAATGGAGGAGGGACTAAGAAAGAAGAAAGGAGGTAGAAGGTCTACCACTGCTGGGATATCAATACATTAAACTAATTAATGCTAAAATGATGGTGGTTTACTAAATCTTTTTTTTTTAATCTTTGTGGGAATGAAACTTGGAAAAGACACTTCTAAAAAATTTTAAAGGTAAGGCAGCTAGATGGCACAGTAGATAGAGTACTAGCAATGGAGTCAGGAGGACCTCAGTTGAAATTCATCCTTAGACCCTTAAACTTTCTAGTTATTGTTTCAAAAAAAAATAGAAAAAAAAGAAAAGAAAAAGGGAAGGCAGGATGAGGGAGGCCAGGTCTAACCTCTAGGCCTCCCAATTCATACAGGATCATAAAATTTAAGAGTTAGAAGGAATTTTTTATTTTAGAGATGAGGAAATTGAAAGTTACAAAGATTAGACGATTTGTTCAATACAGAATATTTTATAGATTTCTGGAAAAAAATGACAAATAATAGATATAGATACTTGAAGTGAATTGAATTTGATTGTCCAACTAACCATTTTCCACCCCTTCCCCCTCCCTTAATCCATCTCTTTACTCAGGGTTATTTTGGAAGGCTAATTGAGAGAAATGGAGTCCTACCTGGTCATAGACATTTTCAAATTAATCAGATGAAGTTCAGCCTATGAGTTGGGAGCTTCCCTCTCTATTATTTTTTTTAATATGGTAAGTTGTTTCTCCTTCCTGTCAGCTCTGCTTGGATAATTAAAGATTTAAAAACATCTGTGACAGGATCAGACAAGGTAGAGGAAAAACATTATAAGTCAGCAAAATGCCTCTGGGAACCTTCCAGGCTCCTATTTTCCCTTTCTGCCTTCCTCCCCTATGTTTCTTTAATACTTTCCACTCACTCTTCTCCTCTAACTCTCCCAATCAGCAAGCCATGTACACAGCTCCTAAAGGGCCTTACTCTCAGTTGGCTCTTAAAATCCCTCAAAAGATGATATGTGATGGTTTAAATGGAAATTCTACAATGTATTCTAGATGTAAGTGAAAATATAAAAAAAGAAGTGGTGATCACAAAGAGAGAGCAAGACTTTATTAGGAGCAGGTCATAATGGATTACCTTCATTTTATTATTATTTTTAATAGAATACTAGTCTGTTGGGCTGGTCATTATAGAACAAGAGGTTTTTTTTCCATTAATAACAGATTTTTGTTTTCAAAATACATGCAAAGATGGTTTTCACCATTCACCCCTATAAAACTCTGTGTTCCAAATTTTTCTCCCTCCCTTCTCCCCATACCCTCCCCTAAACAGCAAGCAATCCAATACATGTTGAACATGTACAATTCTTCTATACATATTTCCACATTTATCATTCTGCACAAGAAAAATCAGATCAAAAAAGGGAAAAATGAGAAAAAAGCAAACAACAAAAAAAGGTGAAAATACTATGTTGTGATTCACATTTAGTCTCCATAGTCCTCTTTCTGGATGTAGATGGCTCTCTTCATCCCAGGTCTAATGGAATTGGCCTGAATCACCTCATTGTTGAAAAGAGCTATCTCCACCAGAGTTGATCATCACATAATTTTGTTGTTACTATGTACAATGTTCTCTTGCTTCTGCTCACTTTATTTAGCATCAGTTTATATAAATCTCTTCAGACCTTTCTAAAATAATCCCATTGATTGTTTCTTAAAGAACAATAATATTCCATAACATACACACCATACTTATTCAGCCATTCCCCAACTGATAAGCATAAGATAAGGGTTCTTTATCAGCACTGCTGAAAACTTTAGTCTTTATAAGTTTACAAACCCTGTAGATAAAACATGAAGCCTTATAAAAATTTCAAGATCTACAGAATCAGATTCCTGATCAGAATTTCCCACTTTATGGAATGTTGGTATTAGGGGGCAGGTTGTTTAGGGATTAGGTGATGTCCCACACAATGGTATGCAAGCCATATCATTTATTCTGCTGTTTCACCTCCCAAATCACCTGGTATCGATTTTGATATTTATACCTAATCCAAGAACATAAGTTTCTTAAAGGAGGGTGTTTCATGTTTGCCTTTTCCACCAAAGATGAATGCCAGATATGAATTCAAGAAAATATTTCCAGATCATAAAGGACAAGGGGTTGTATAGTCTTTTGGCACCTTACTACGACTGTAGTGCCCATTTTTTCTACAGACACTGGTTATTTGTACGAAAGTATGTTCGAGGTTTCAGGGGTAATGTTTTATACCAGTCATTCTTGCTATGTCATTATATTAAATGCCTTTGCTAAGAGCTAATTAGATCTGCTGGGTGATAGTTAGTGGGACTCAGGAACTAAAGTGTTAGTTAAACCCCACAGGGCTATTCCTAGACTTTGAGAGTAACAGTCACCCCGCTGGGGACCTAATCTGTGAGTGAAAAGTAAGAGTTGGGGGAGTAGCCAAGGGGGAAATGTTATAAACACACACATACAGAGATACACACACACACACACACACACAGCTTGATGTTCCAACTCTTATTCATTCTTCAAATGCTACCTTCACAAAGATTTTTCTCACTTTTTTTCTAGTTCACATGGGTACCCCTCTCTGAGACATATACAGTAACACAAAAACTCATGTGTTTTGATATACTATTTGGTTGCTGATTGTGCCAGTTATAGAATGCTAGGGCCCAGCTGGAAGCGAAGGTTCCCCCAGCTCAGCCTCTTCATTCAGATAAGTGCTCTGAGGCACAAAGCTGGGACATGACACATCCCATGGAGGAGGGTCATACTATTGGCAAGTTTTAAAGAGATTGACTTCTGAGTATTTTGCCAAGAGAGCCACATTAGAGACAGATCAAACTTTTAGCTTTCAACTTTTGCAAACTTCAGAGGTTTCTGCTGTTATTGTTGCCTTCCTTTTCTGAATTCATAGTCCAGCTCTTCTGCTTACTGGCTTAAGTGTGTAGCTTCCATCCTCTGAGTATCGTTTTCATCACCTGTAAATGAAGAAGTTGTACCAGATCATCTCTTAGATCCTTTCCAATTTTAAGTCTATGGCTCTATAGTATCATTCCTCAAATTTCATGGAAAATAAGTATGGATGAATTGAGTATGTTTTTATACTCATACAATTTTGTGCTTCATAGAATCAAATACTTTTTTGTAATTTTAAAGCTTTTGTCTTTAGATATTAACTTATCAGGGCAGCTCAGTGGTCAACCTTGAAGTCAGGAGAACCTGAGTTCAAATTCTACCTCCGACATTTACTAGCTGTGTGACCCTGGGCAAGTCAGTTAACCCTGATTGCATCCCCCCACAAAAAAAGACAGTGACTTATCTTTGAGGTCACTTTATTAGACAGCCAATATAAGAATATATCTCAAAAGGATTTAGAAAAGGTAAGCACTCTAAAGATAGGGACTAGAATCATTATTTAATATTTTTATATGTTTGTTCTTTATATAATTAACAATTTATAAGTGATAATCACATTAATAATCCTTCTCAAACTTCATAGAACTCCTATCTTCTGTGACCTTAGTGAAGGATTCAAAGAAAAAAAAAGGAAAAGAAAGTTAAGCATTTGATTACATACTCCTTGAAGTTTCCTTCTGAAAACAAATTTAATGAACTCATCCAAGGGCTAGAGCTCCCTAATGTACAGCCTGCTTTGGAAAGGTGACAGTTATTCATTAGTGTATGTGAGCCAATCAAACACATTAGAATCCTATTTTCTCCTAATTGACTTGATCTAATCAGCTGCCCTGGGAAAGGGTACCAATCACCCATCTGCATCTGTTGAGTCCAAATTTGGAAATGCCAACAAGTTCTGAGGTAGCTACTGCCACAAGACCATCAAAACAGAATATCAGAGCCCTTTTCAAGCTTTTAATCAATCATTTTTCTAAGTAAAGCCCTGTTCCCAGGCAGGATGGGAGGCTGTCTATGTGGGAGATACCAAGGGAACACATTTCCCTTCTACTTTCCCTATTCACTCCCAAATATTCTTACATGGCAACTGTCTGAAATTTCATCATTATAGTTTTAATGAATCAAAGCTTTGACTATTTGTGATTACTAAACTGCTCTCAAAGAGATCTTTGAAAAACTCTGGAGAATAGAAAAGATATCTCAAGATTAGAAAAGGATAATTGTTCCAGTCTTCAAAACAAGGTCACTGAACTTGACTGAAATCACTGATGAAATTTTATAATGTATTCTAGATGTAAGTGAATATATAGAAAAGGAAGTGGTGATCATAAAGAAAGAGCAATACTTCATTAAAAACAGGTCATAATGGATTAAATTCATTTTATTATTTTATAGGCTACTAGACTGGTGGTCTAGGTATGATAGGATGATGGTTCTTTATTAGTAATGCTAAAATTTTATTGAGTCTTTATGAGTTCACAAACCCTGCAAGATAAATAATGAAGTATTATTCTCACTATTTTACAGAAAGGGAAATTGAGATACTGTGTGGTTTAAATTATAAGTGTCAAATGTGTGGCCTATAGCATGAGTTGTAAGGCTCAAGCCAGACAAAAATGTATTTAGAAACATTTAGCAAGACAGGTAAAAATACAATGGTTGTTAGAGTTAAGTTACAGTGTATCCGACTGTGGCTGATCAGACCAATACAAGCTTGGAATGCTCTGCCACGGCTGGACACAAATGGTCTCTATGAACATTTGGGGTGGATATTTTGTGTATCTTGTGTTTCTTCAGGGTTTGTGCTTTGCTTATAGAGAACAGCATCTTCTCTGATGAGAGCATGCCAGGTTAGATAGTCCTGTACCAATATCTCCTAACTCATAAATCAATTATAAAATTCTTTAGAGAAACCTTGAGTGTGTCCTTGTATTGCTTTCTCTGACCACCTTGCGAGTGCTTGCCCTGTGTGAGTTCTTCCTAAAATAATCTTTTTGGCAAGTGTACATCTGTCATTAGAACAGAGTTAGTTGTGCTCTCTGCATTAGAGTTGGGAATGCTTGGTGGGTTACTTTGAAAAAAGACCTCAGTGTCTGGTATCTTATTCTGCCAGGTGATCTTCAGAATCTTCCTGAGATGTACTAGCTATGGGGCCCTGAGCAAGTCACTTAACCTGTCTCCCCCTAATAATAATAATAACTAAATACCCACAGTGCAGAATGTACTGTGGGATCTTAGTCATGTAGTGATTAGTGCTCCTTAAGCGTTACATACACATAATCATTGAGAACACTAAGGGTTAAACACTATGGATTGGATGGCCTAATTGCCTAATCAGTCATCAGAAAGTCAGATAGTACAGAGATTCAGAAATTAGTCCAAAACTCTGAGATAAAGATGAAAGGAATTGACTGGACAGTGCCAAGAACTAAAGCCAAAGCAAAAATACAATTTGTTCTTTGGAGATCTATTGACCAGGTCTTGTAGTCCAAAGCAAACCTTGACTAATACTGCTTCCTGACCTCCTGAGACCCTAATACTCTGTAGAACTTTGTCATGATATCTCCAAAACTCATTGAATGGACATAGTACTGGAAAGAGTCTTTAATTCAATGTGAGAAGGCCTAAGGACAAATTTCAGAATGTCACTTGTGACCTTTATGACCCCATTTCTCTTCTTGAGGCCTGTTTTTTTTTTAATTCAGTAAAGTGAAAGACCACTAGACAATCTCAAAAATCCCTTTAAGCTATAAATTCCTGAAATTACTAGTTCTTTTTGCTTAAGGATTTATTCTATGACTCTTCACAAAGTGAAATTCTTTACAAAGTCCCTTAATTGCATATACACATATGTGTGTATATAGAGAAAATAGTTCTTTACAATTTACAAAGCATTTTCCTCACAATAATCTTGTGAGATAGGTAGTAAATGTATGATTCCCATCTTACATAAGGGAAAATTTAAGATTAGAAATGGAATAGAGAAATTAAAGCCAGATCTTCAAGCTTCCATTCTAATACTTTTTTCACTCCATCAAGCTGCCTATCTTTTAATATATATATATCATCAACCATTCCCAACCGAGTAAGCATAATGATGCTATCTCCCAATACTACTTTCAATTTAGAGTTAATAAACAAAATATTTCCTTATTCAATGCCTTGGAGACACAAAGCAAAACTTCTTACCTGACATGGTCTGAACATTTTTTGTCTTCCAACTTGGAAGAAGTTATCAGCCTCCCTTCTTGCATCAACTAAGTGGGGAACTCTTTCCTTCTGCCAATAGTAAAGGGGTCTCAGCTTTGAAAGTAGGCATTTGGAAAAGAAGAATAAAAAAGATATATATTCCTCTGAAGCAATGACTATGAACAACAGTTCCTCATAGATATACTCAAAGCAACATAAACCATTTATAACATCACACACAGATTCTCAGCATCTTCACTGAAAGTGAAGTATATAAAGTAAATGTTTGCATTTTGCTGCTCCATTGTCCCTCAGGTTGAACACAATAATTGTGAAAAAAAATCTGCTGATTTCAATGAGACATAGGATCATAGGCTTAGAATTGGATGGGACCTTGGAGATGATTTAGAGTAGATCAGCTTCTAGTTTTGCAGATGAAGAAACTGAGGTCCAGAAGAAATATTACCTACCTAAGATCACTCAGGTAGCAGGTGGCAATCAGTCAATAAACACTTATTGAGCACCTCCTGTGATCCATCATCTTGATAAGCACTGAGGATACAACTTTCAAGAAGCTTGCAGTTCTAATATTTGCACTCCCATATTCTGTACACTATATATTCATGCTTTTTGGAATATCCTGGAAGGTCAGAGTCATCCAAGTTGACTTCTTATGAAGAAAAGACTTGTTTTCTTCAACATGCTCTAGCTGGCTCATTAAACATGGCTGACCTCAGGGCAATTTTTTTAAAGTTCAAAACTAGTTTCCTTCATAACTATCCTTTATAGAGGAAGTCTATTATATGTAGTATTGTGATAGTTGTTGGATTAGCTATAAAGATGGGGAAGAAGGCAAGTTACTTCCCTTACAAAACTTACACTCAAATAGGGAAAACATGATGTGTACAGGTAAGTATGAGCCAAGGTAGAATGTAATGGGGTCATAGGAGAGATTCAAACAAAATACTATATGAAAATTTGAGGAAAGACAAGCCAGGACTGGCATCCATGTCTTCGAAGTTTTTATAGGATTTGACTTTTAAAATTGAAGTTTATAGATTTTTCCATTTCCAGACCTGAAATTAAATATTTATTTAATGTATACAATGTGCCAGGCACTGGGCACTGATTTTTACAAATATTATTTCATTTGATCATTACAACAACCCAGGAGACAGAAACTATTAGTTTTCCTGTCTTACAATTACAAAAACTGACGTACACAAAAATTAAATGTCTTGCTCAGGGTCATACAGCTAAATAAGTGAGACTGCATTTGAACTCAGGTTTTCTTGATTTCTGGCTTGGCACTCTAGCCAATGTGCTACCTAACTTTCTAATAGCAATTTCTTGCAGAGAGAAGTTGGGTCCATACATAGGACTTAAAAGAGCAGCTCCTTACTCTAGACAAAATTTGCCCTGATAAAGGGCAAGCTTAAATTCCACAATACACCCTTTGTCCTTTTTGTCCTTAATTTGATGAATCTCAGGATCAGAGATAAGAGCAAAGAGATAATGAGCAATGAGACCTTGGAGGCCATAGAGCTAAATACCATCATTTTATGCAGGAGGACCACTGTGGCCTAATGGTCATAAGGCTAGAGGGTCTATGAAGAAGGAGAATACAGGTCTTCAGAAAGAGAACTAGCTTTAAGGAAACGTAGGTTTGAGTTCTGAAGCTTAACTGTAGGTAAATAAATCATTTTATCTCCCCACTTTTTTTTAAGCTTCAGTTTCATCATCTGTAAACTATGATATTATTACATTAACTATTTTACAGGATTACTATGATAAAAGCACATTATAAATTATAAATCTGTCTAGGATTTTAGGCCAGGATTTGTTTAACTAACACCTTTTCCCCATTTTTGGTTTTTGGTTTTTAGAAAAATTTTTGTACCTCTCCTCTGTGCTTTGAAATGCAAGTTTCTTTGGGGCTTAAAGGATGAGAATAGTTCTTTTCTAAGCCTCTTGTCATCTTCTCATACACACACACAAATGGAATCTACCTAACCCACTTTTCCAGGGTTATTGCAGCTTTTATGGGTCATGCCAGGTTTCTTTGCTTTTCTAGTCTTTCTTTGAGAGGCATACTTCAGCGGTGTCCAACTGAAATAGAAATTGGGGTCACTAAACAGCACATAGGGATTCCTGCACAATTCAGATTACAAAACTACAGTTAACTTGATCTATGTTCTATTGTACTTTTTGTTGTTAAGTATTTCCCAATTACATTTTAATCTGGTTCCTGCCTTTGTTTGATACCTCTACAACTAAATCACATTTTCCCCCCAATCAATCAACAAGCATTTATTAACCATTTCCTATATGTCTGGGATTGGCCACAGATATAAAGAAAAGGAGAAAAAAACAATCCCTGCCCTTGAGATGTTTATATTCTAATGCAAGAGATAACATGTATATGCATAGGCAATATGTATATATATTTTATATACATGCATATATATATAAAATACAAAATGTAGAGTAGATGGAAGACAATCTCAGAATAGATGACTTGAGCAGCTGGAGGGAACAGGAAAATTCTCCTTCAGAAGATGGATTTTTGTTGAGTCTTGAAAAAAACCAACTATTATAGGAAGTGGCGGTGAGGAAAGAGAGTAGCCCAGACATGAGGAGGCAGCCAATTCAAAAGCACTGTCAGTGCTCAGTTTGAACCATTCATCTTTTCTTTATCTGCACTGATCTTCCCCTTAGTCGTAGGTAGAAATTATTTTATCTCACAAGTAGACTTGACTTTAAAGTTGGGAATGTCCAAGCTCCCCATTACTAGATCTCAACAAAGACTTGACTTCCCAGTTTCACTATCTTCATTTTACCAAGAAAATAGTCCCTAGAAAAGTGATTATCTTTGAAATCCCCATCCTCCAATTAATGAACATTATCAAACACTGAACTTCCTGGGGGACATTAAGAGAATTGGGTAGTGTAGCTCCAATGAATGTGTAGATTGGTAAATAACTGGGCAAAGAATATAGCCATAATTTATTCTTATTCTATAAGCCAAATATTATCAATGTAATTTTGTGACCCGTATGACTTTAAAAGGTCATTTCTTTATTTGGCCTCAGTTTCCTTATTTGGAATGCGAGAAGGCTGGATTCTGTGATCTGGAAGCAATTCCCAACTCTAAATGCTAGCATGGCATCATGGAAAAGCCACTGATTACAAGTGCAAACACTGGAGGGGTTAAGTCCCAGCTCTTTCTCTAGTCACCTGGGTTTAATGACTTTGGTCATGTCATTTGAAGTCCCTGGATCTTGCTGTCAACTAAATCATTTCTAAAGTTCTTTTTAGTTCTAAAATACTAGGATCCTAGGAGGTAGAGTTTGAAGGAAAATCAGGAGGAAGACATGGAAGGAGGAGGGTAGGGTGGATATTTCTAGGCAGGAGGAATGGAACGAGTGAGGCCTGGGAGTTAGCATGTTCAAGGAACAATTGAGCAGATCAGTTTTCCAGCTCAACCTTTAAACAAAACTTAGATTTTTCCCAAATAGCTGTGAAGTTGAACTACCAGATTCTGAATGACACATAAAAGCAACACATGTAACCACTTACAGGCCAATTAATATCCGGGGCTGGAGTGGGCTAGGGGGGTTACGGGTAGCCGCCAGGGCTGAATTTATCCCTGAAAATGATGGCTATACTTCCGGCCCTGGAGCTGAAATGGGCTATTATGTGTCATCGGGAAACTTGAGAAAGGGGGAAAAAACAATCCATGATCAAAGTCCCTTTTGTCAACTTCTAACAGATTAATAGATGGCAGATTTTGCACTTAGTGTTCCTGCTGCAAAGGCAAGGCCAGAACTGTGGAGTTGGGTAAGGGTTGGATTTTTTCCCCCTTTTACTGTTCTACAAACCAATAAGGAGGTCATTCTCTGATTTCCCACCTTCACTTCAAGGTCATCCAGACACCCCACTGAATGCATTCAGTGTGGTGAAGGAGATGAGCTGGATAGATGGCAGTTAGAGGTAGACTTCCCCATCTTTAAAAAGACTTCTTTACTGCCTGTCCCCAGGCACCCAAGGCCCAGTCCATATTCCAAACCTAGACTGGACTTGGCACCAGAAATAAAAAAAGATCACTCACATTTCAATAGCTTCGAAGTTTACAAAGTTCTTTATATAACTATCGAATTTGTAAGTCAGGCATTCAGTCAACAAGCATTTACTAACACTGAATTCCAAGCATTATGCTAAGCAATAAAAATTCAAAATGAAATGCAAAAAAATATGGTCCTTGCCTTCAGGAAGATCATATTTTGGGGGCAACAAAAAACAAAAATATCATACATTCAAGATATATACAGCATAGATGGAAGGTGATCTCAGAGGGGAGAGAACTTACTGTTATCGTCATTCTATAAATGATAAAACTGAAATTCACAGACATGAAATTGACATGTTCAGGATCATATGGCTAATAAATATTGGAGACACAATTTGACCAGATCCCCTGGCTCTAAATCCAGTTCTCTATCTACTAAACAACAATCCTCCTGCCATATTGTCAGGGAAATTTTCTTCCAGAAAGCATTATGACAATATATTAACAACTAAATTGCATAGTGGATTGAATGCCAGATCTGGAGTCAGTAACATCTGAGTTTGAATCCTCCCTGAAACACAATCTCTGTGACCCTAGATTAAGTCATTTAACCTAGGTTTGCCTCAGTTCCCTTATCTGTAAAATAGGGAAAACAGTAGTATCTACTTCCCAGGGCTATTTTGATGATAAAATAGAGAATATTTGTAAAGGGCTTTGTAAACTTTAAAGCACCAGTATAAACATCCTCTATTATAACAACTCCTATTTTTGTAGTACTTAAAGGTTTACAAATCCCATAATAACCCTGAGAGATAAGTAGGAAGGAATGAGTAGCACCATTTAATGGGAAAGGAAGCAGGTTCAAAGAGGCTCAGTGACTAACCCTAAATCCCACAGTCACTAAGTGTCAGAGATAAGATCTCAGCCCAGGCCTCTTGACTCCTTGACTAAGCATCCTTTCATTAATCCATGCTGCCCATCTAACTTCAATCAGATAAAACCAAGAAGCATTGTGAGATGCCAAAAAGTGACATGGCTTTTCTTTCTTCCTCCCTCCTAATTCCCTTCCTCCCTCCTTGCCTTCTTTCCTCTCTCCCTTCTCTCTTTCTCCCTTCTCTCTCTCTCCCTTCTTTCTCTCTTTCCCTTTTCTCTCTCTCTCTCTCTCTCTCTCTCTCTCTCTCTCTCTCTCTCTCTCCTCTCTCCTCTCTCCGTCTCTCTTCTCTCTCTGTCTCTCTCTGTCTCTGTCTCTGTCTCTCTCTCACTGCTAACTACCCATGTAGTCCTCCATAGGAAGATCACCTTACTAGCCACACAGAGCTGTTGATTCAATCTGGTCCTTTCCTTGGTTGAAAGACCTTGGATGCCTTGCTATAGCAGGAACCACAAAGGCATACTCTGTTGGATGTTAAGTAAACAAACTTTTGAGTCTGCGATTTATTGGTTCCATACCATCTGCCATCTGGTTGGAAGGTAGGAGGGGGTGGGGAAAACCATGTTAAGTCCCCCTCCCCACTTTTTTTTTCCTTTTCCCCATGAAAATATTCTAAGGTTGAGATCTGGCAGCATCACAGTGTGGTTAAAAACCGCCTAGTTTCCTATGTGGTGAACAACACAGGAAAACGGCTTAACTTGCAGCTAAATGTTGGAGGATGGTTTGGGTCCTCCATCTGCTAGGCAGCCTGTTCTGTGAAAACTAAAGAAACACATATGCAAATATCTACAGCTCTGCTTCCAAGATCTAAAGAATTGTTGTGATGTAACTGCAAGAAGTGGTTAGTTAATACTGACAAGATGCGCTCAGACCAAAGGCGAGGGCACCACATATGGTAACATGACTTTTGAAAACTGAAGCCGACGGCACCCTTGGGCTCTAATGAAAAGCAGGTTCCCCCTTGAAGACTTGGGAGTTACCAAACTTGTAATGACTGGAAAAAGGAAAAGGATACACATATTGGGACAACAATCCCAGATTCCCATCCTGCCACAGATCTTTTCTCTGTGAAAGTGGTGTTGGTTGTGGGGGGATATCCTGGCCAGGCATTCCACTGCCTTTGGTCTGCTCAGCTGGCCTAGGCCAATGGGGGCCACAATTTGCCATCTGCAAATGAGGGAAAGGACTCAAATAGGGAACAAGAAGACTCCATCAAAGCTAGCTAATGCAAACCAGCTTGGCGTTGAATTCTCACTCCAAGTGGTGTCTGACCAGCAGAGTTTCCTAGAGGAATAACTGTGAGGCTATTAGATCAGTGTTAGTCAAAAAAATTCCTACCCTACACTTACTAGTTATGCACTCCTGGGATGTCACTAAATCTCTCTTCTCCTCAGTTTCTTCATCTATAAAGTGGGGGCAATAGTAACACTTTCTCTACCCATTGTTTTTTTGTCCAGACTTCTGATTTTGTTGGTATGGGGAACTCTCAAAATGGAACTTTCTTCTTCACTGGTCCCAGATTGACATTTGTCTGCAACCTTTAATCTTAGAGTGTTTCTTAGGAGTCACTAACAAGTTAAATGTCTTGCCCATGGCTAGAAGCTGGACTTGCACATACCTCTTCTTAGCTTCAAGAATGATCCTCTATTTATTATACCATTGCTGCTTCTGTGGATCAAGTGAGATAATGCAAGTAAAAATGCTTTATAATTAATTTAAAAAGTCAAATGTAAGATATTACCATCATTATTATTATTTTACATAACTATTACTAGTTTTAATTCCACAATAAGGTGCTAGGAGCAGGCAAAATTTCAACTTGTCTCATCCAAAATAGGGGAATTATTTTCTCTAAAAAGTAAATAATAACTAACCACATTCTGCAGGTTGAGGTCTGGTCTGTGAACTAGAACTGCATCTCTATCAGTGAGCAATTGGTGACTTCTAAGTATCCCAAGAAAGTTAGCTGTTTTATATCCTTTATTATCAAACTTGGCCCTTTTTGCCTCAAAGAGGATATGATTTCATAGCAATAGGGTTGTAGGTAGGGTGGGAAGCAAGGAATAAAATAAGGAACAGAGAGAGCAAACAAGAAAGGATGCCCTTAGAGAGAGCTTATAACATTACAATTTGAAATTTGCAAGAGAACAGACTGTATGCAAATTAGATCAAAATTAAGCAAAAACACTGGAGATCTTCTTGCAAAAATAATATCTGGCATTTGTGTGATGCTTTATACTTGGCAAAGTACTCTTCCATCCATTGTTTGATCTGCACCACAACCCTGTGAAGTAGGCAAGGCAGATCATTTTATTTCCATTTTATAGATAAGGATACTTCCTGAGAGAATGGAAGTGACCCATGCGAAATGTAGAGATAGGACTTGAAGTCAGGGCTCCTGGCTTTACTCTCACTGATTTTTCCTGTGGTTTTTCTAGCTATTCCCTCTATCTGGTTGGGGTCCTCAGGAAAATCGAAAAGGGACTCATAGAAAATAAGGGGATCAGAAGAGAGAGGTGATGATATACTCATACTCTCAGTTATAGTTCCCAGTATAAAAATGGATCCTATTTTCTGCAAAATGGACATGAATTAGCCAAGGAATCAGAGAACAGCTAGAAACTCTTACAACAATTTCAAGTCAGTCATCAGCATTGGAAAAGTCTAAGATTCCTTCATCTTTATGGCCCCAGAAATGTCTATGAGACATTCACCAACAAATACAAAGAGAATTTACCAATATGACTATTGCGTTCTAGGCACTAAGTGGGATACATTAATAAATAAGACACAGATCCTATCCTCAAGGAGTTTCCTTGAAATTTTCCTTGAAAATAGTAAATGTTTACAAGTAACTATACACAAACTAGACCACAATGAGTGTCTTTTAGAGGTGAAAAATGTCATAAGCAATAATAATAACTCACATTTATAGTGTCTTTTAAGGGTCTTCAAAATGTTTTGACTACATGGACACTTTGTATTACATGCACTTATCAAAATCATCTTCCTAAAACATGGATCTTCTCATATCAACCCCACCTCCATTTCCCTATTGACTCCAGGATCAGATACAAAATCTTGTGTTTGCCATTAAAACCCATTCAAAAGCTGCCCTACTACTGCCTTTCCAATCTTCTTATATCTTATTACTCTCCATGGACTTTGCCATCCTATAACACTGGCTTACTTGCTATTCCTAATATTAATAATCTTAGTAATAATGATAATGATGAAAA
The DNA here is from genome assembly GCA_023553655.1 of Myrmecobius fasciatus. NCBI lineage: Eukaryota > Metazoa > Chordata > Mammalia > Dasyuromorphia > Myrmecobiidae > Myrmecobius > Myrmecobius fasciatus. The sequence goes on along the minus strand of JAJPUD010001508.1, from coordinate 48,815 downwards.
TAATGTTATACTATATCTCACATTGGACACTGCATCTCCCAACTCCATGAATTTTCACTCCCTGTCCTCTGTACCTAGAATTCTCCCCTGCCTTGTCTCCACCTCCTCTTCCTGTCTTCCTTCACACCTAAGCTAATATACTGCCTTCTACAAGAAGCTTTTCCCTGTTCCATTTTAATGCTGTGCCTTCCCTCAAATTTTCCTGAGCACATTTTATCTGTACATAGATGTATGCATGTTGTCTCCCTTAGTAGATTGACGAAATTTTTTTTGCATTGCTAGTGCTTAGCACAATGATTAGTACATAGTGGGCTCTTAATAAAGGCTGATTGACTCTTGATCCTTAAGACAGTCTGGTGAGAAAAGTGCTATTATTGTCTCTGTTTTGGGCAAACTCAGAAAGGGTACATGACTTACCCAGAGTTACCTAGCTAGTATCTCCAGGAGTATTCAAACAGAGCTCTTTCTAACTCCAATTCTGAAGCTTTATCCCCTACAGTAACTCAATCCAAGAAGGGAGAACTTTCCCTTCTTAAAAATAATACCTCAAAAGCCAGGATATTGCAGGGGAAAAAAAGCAGTAGAATAAGAGTGTGAACTACAGGTTCTTGGCCTTGCTATTCATTAGCAATATATTCTTGGGTAAAACACTTTCCTTCTCTTTAGGCCCCAGTGTCCTCATCTGCAAAATGAAAAGGTACTTTCATCTATCTTAGATGATTTCCCAGGTTTTCCCAGCTCTTACAATCTATGATTCTGGATTCATTAGATCCTGGAAATAAATCCCTTCACAACTTTCCACAGGAGGACAGAACTGGGCTCCATTCCATTTCCTGTGCTTTTATCCATCTCATAAATCCCAAGATAAGAACTTCTGACAATCCTCACCTATTTCCCTCCTCAAGCATTTAAGTAACATCATGAGTCTATGAGTCTAACTAAACCCATAGCCAAGGCTGGAGGTTAAACTCTGGGCCACAAGCCAAGCTTTCTGAAAGGGCTTCACTAAACTTTTGTCATTCGCCAAATAACCAGATTTCTTATAGATAGCTGTTCTTCCCTCTAAATAGTACCCCTTCTCACTTTGGGGGCCCTCCTTGGAAAATGTGGGAACTCACATGGATGTATGTGTCAGATGGGAAGAAGGGTTGAGAGTCAAGACTGTGAAAAGAGCCCACAGGGGAAATATAGAATCACAGAGGCAGAAGGCAGCTTGGAAGTTCAAATCCCATGTAGGGAAGAAGGAACTGAAGCCCAGAAAAATGAAATAATTCATTCAAAGTCCCACAGCTTGTCAGAATCAAGAGCAGATGCTGGGTATCCTGATTCTAAATTTACTATTGTTTCTATACCAATATGAACTAGAAATCCCAATTCTTATTAATCTCAAGGAACTTGTAGTCTAAGGGAATAGACAAAAGTATACAATAAATAAATAGAATTTGGAAAAGGAAAAAAAATCACAAAAGAAAAGATATAATAATTCCTGCCTCCCAGGTCTGCAGTGTCAGTTTTGAGGGTCTTGCTAAAATGAATGGTGTGAAGAGTAGCTAAGCAGAGTTAAACCAAGAGAGTTTCTTGGAGGAAGTAAGTTTAGAAGATGTGGGAATGTTGATATCAGCCATTGTGGTTCACTCTACTTCAGAAGCTATGTCTGCAAGGCTGGTAATGGAGAGGAGAGTATGGCATGGGGGGAAGAATTCTGGAATGGAAGTCAGGAGACCTGGGGGTATTCAGGGTCTACTTCAGTCTCTTATTAGCTGATTGATCGTATCCCTTTACTAAACCTTACTTAATTTCTTTGAAAATGAGGTAATTGGGGCAAATGATTCCAGAAGTCCTTTTTCCATCTCTTTTATTTCATAACTAAAATAAGGAATTGGAAACTACTCTGAAAAGGTACTAAGTGGTAGAGGCAGTGGAGTGATCACCATCATTGGTAGGTTTCATTTAATTGTTACTTTCTTTCTTTTCCCTTTTTTAGTGGAGCATGACTTGTCACTCAAGTTTCCTTATGCCTAGCAAATACTTAGCATCCTGTTTTGTACAAGTCTGGTTAATACAGAACCCACCCTATTTGGCATGTCCTCTGGTGGATCATAGAAAAACCCAAAGTGGGTTTTTTCCCCTCCATTTTTGCCATTTTATGAGAGGTGGCTTGTTGATCTAAGAGTATTATTTTCTCACAAAGGACAAGAAGTCCCAGGTTCTAGTCCTGGACAAGCTCAGTTGAAAAAGATCTTCAAGAATATATGAAGTATTGTGAAAAGAGTACCAAATTTGACATCAGAGAACCCAGTTTCAAATTTGAGCTTTTTCTATTTACTACTTGTATGACACCACATTGGCCTGAGTTGCCTCATCCATGGAGTTTTATTTGATGATTTCTAAAGTATATAAAACATTGTCTATCAGAAATTCTTCCTTGACAAAATTAAAGTTTCCAAGGTCACCAACCTGAAATAAATGAAAAGAAAATGGGTTGTTGCCAAAGAAGAACTAGAGATCATCATTAATCACAAAATAGATAAGTTTGACTATATCAAGTTAAAAAGTTTTTGTACAAACAAAATGAATGCAGACAAGATTAGAAGGATAGCAGTAAACTGGGAAAATATTTTTTTACATTCAAAGGTTCTGATAAAGGCCTCATTTCTAAAATATATAGATAATTGACTCAAATATGTAAGAATTCAATCCACTCTTCAATTGATAAATGGTCAAAGGATATGAACAGACAATTTTCAGATGATGAAATTAAAACTATTTCTAGTCATATGAAAAGGTGCTCCAAATCACTATTGATCAGAGAAATGCAAATTAATACAACTCTGAGATCCCACTACACACCTGTCAGATTGGCTAAAATTACAGGAAATGATAATGATGAATGTTGGAGGGTATATGGGAAAACTGGGACACTGATAATTGTTGGTGGAACTATGAACGGATCCAACCATTCTGGAGAGTAATTTGGAGCTATGCTCAAAAAGTTATCAAACTGTGCATACCCTTTGACCTAGCAGTGTTTCTATTGGGCTTATCCCCCAAAGAGATCTTAAAGAAAGGAAAGGGACCCACATGTACAAAAATGTTTGTGGCAGCCCTTTTTGTAGTGGCAAGAAACTGGAAATTGAAAGAATACCCATCAATTGGAGAGTAGCTGAATAAATTATGGTATATGAATGTTATGGAATATTATTGTTCTGTAAGAAACGACCAGCAGGATGATTTTAGAGAGGCCTGGAGAGACTTGCATGGACTGATGCTGAGTGAAATCAGCAGAACCAGGAGAACATTATACACAGCAACAAGACTATATGATGATCAATTCTGATGGACATGGTTCTCTTCAACAATGATGTGATTCAAACCAGTTCCTATTGTTCATCGATGAAGATAGTCATATACATCCAGAGAGAGGTCTGAGGGAACTGAGTGTGGATCACAACATAGCATTTTAATGTTTTCTGTGAATATTTCCATGCATTTTGTTTTCCTTCTTAGGTTGTTTTTTTTTTCTTCTCTCTTTCTAGATCTGATGTTTCTTGTGCAGTAAGATAACTGTATAGATATGTATACATATGTTGGATTTGTCATATAATTTATCATATTTAGCATGTATTAGATTACCTGTCATCTAGGGGTGGGGGATGGGGGAAGGAGGGGAAAAGCTTGGAACAAAAAAAAGTTTTTGCAAAGGTCAATATAGAAAAATCACTCATATGTTTTGTAAATAAAAAGCTTTTAATAAAAAAAAAAAGAAAAAAAGAAAATGGGTTGTTGTTATTGTTCAGTTGTGGGGTTTTTTTGGGTTTTTTTGCTGAGCCAATTGGGGTTAAGTGACTTGCCCAGGATCACACAAGTTGGGAAGTGTTAAGTATCTGAGATTACATTTGAACTCAGGTCCTCCTGACTTCAGGGCTGGTGCTCTTTCCACTATAACACCTAGCTGCCCCTGTGTCCAACTTTTTTTATGACCTACTTTGGAGGTTATCTTAACAAAAATACTAGAATGGCTTGCCATTTCCTTCTTCAGTTCATTTTATAGATTAGGAAATTGAGGCAGACAGGATTAAGAGATTTGCCTATTAAGTATCTGAGTCCTAATTCAAACTCAGACCAGGCTATCTTTGCATTCCACCACCTAAATGATAGGTAGGGAGAATAAAAAAAGGGAACTGGGAAAGGGTCAAAGAAAAGCTTTGTTCAGAGCCTGATCTAGATCCAACAAAAGGGAAAGGCACCAAATATTGTCCCTGACCACATGTGATCCTGCTTATGATAGCATGGAAGCAATAATGTTTGGTGAAGTAACTGAAGCTCCTTTAATTATTTAGCCATCTGCAAAAGCCTTGATCATGCAAGTGACTCAGAAAACACATAACCACACTTGGGCTTGGGTGTCCCCTCAGGCTTAGGAAAAACATGTGCAGAGCAACTACTCAATGCAATAAATCCAAGTTTGAGATTCAAAATGTCGCCACTCAGACCCAGCCTCCAAATAAGCCGAAGGCTCCATGGAACATCCTGGAAACAACCTCCTGTGAACCTCCTCTGAGAGGATTGACTGCCAGCTCTCTGGAAAAGCATGTAGAATGCCCTTGGAAAAAAGAGAACCAAGATGTTTGCAGTTGGAAGTTTTGTAGCAAGGATGGGAGATGGGTTTTAAAATCCATTTAATCTGTACCAAGCCCCTTTTCTCTCTTGTGAACAATATCACATTTTCATGAGATGGTTGGCTTAAGCTAGAAGGTCAGTCAGTGGCCAAGGAATGGAAAAAAAAGTAACTGACCCATACAGACACCAAGTTCAGGGTTTGATATTAGCCCTGAGCTCACTGAGTGGTTCAGTGGATAGAACATTGCACCTGGAGTAAGGGCTATATTGTTTGGTTGTGTCTGACTCTTAGTTAACGCATTTGGGCTATTCTTGGCAGAAATAGTAGATTTTTTTTTTGTCATTCTCTTCTGTGGTTCATTTTACAGATGAGGAAACTGAGGCATACATCTAGTGTCTAAGGCCAGATTTGAATTCAGGAAGATGTCTTCCTAATTTCAAGGCCCATGCTCTATCCACTGCACCATTTAGCTACCTGGAGTCAGGAAGACTAGCCTCAGAAGCTTCCTTGCTGTATGACCTTGAGCATGTCACTTAACTGTTTACCTCAATTTCCTCATCTGTAAATTGAAGATAATAATAACAATACCTTTCTTCCAGGATTGTTATGAGGATAAAATAAGATATTTAACTAATTCTTTGTAAACCTTAAAAGACTATATAAATTCTAGCTATTAATATTTACCACCTCAGACTAAAGCTACATCCCTAGGAGATCTCTTCAGTTTATATCAATCTGCTTTGGAAGCTATCTCACTCCTCACTCTTAGCCCAAGATTTCTGCAGCAACAATCTCACATCCACACAATGCCAGGTTTCATTAGATAGACATAAGAGCAACAGAGAAATACAATGGGAAAATCAATCAATCAGTCAATAAGTAAGCATTGAGTGTAGAATGAAAATAGTTCAGCAGTCTCTGTCTTTAAGAGTTTATGTTCTATTGGAAGAGATAACATATGTACATAAAATAATCTATATAGAATAAACACAAAGCAATTTTGGGTAAAAAAAGACTAGCAGCTGGACAGATCAGGAAAGCTTTATATGGAAGTCTGAGCTGAACATTGAAGTTTGAAACTAAGGGTTTTAAGCAAAACAATAACAACAACAACAACAAAACCAACCAAACAAAAAAACATAAAAACCCAAAACTCTAGACAGCATCAGGAGGCCTTGGTTTTGACTTCAGTTCTGCCACTTAACTAGCGATGGATCCTGAAGCAAGTAATTCTTTTTCTTTGGAGTTTGTTTTCTTTTTATACAAAATCAGAGAGTTCACTGAAATGATTCCTAAGTCTCCCTTTCCCCTCCAAGCCTCATTAATTCATACCAGTAAAAAGATCACAAGAGTGGGAGTTGAGAGTCCTGAGTTCAAATTCTGACTCTACCATTGACTGGGTATTCCTATATGAGTCATTCAACTTTTCTGAGCCTCAGTTTCCCCTCCAATAAAAGAAGGGATAATAAGACTTTATAGGAGCACAGCTAGTGGGTGGAGTACCAGACCCCGAGAAAAGAGGACATGAGTTCAAATCTAGCCTCAGGCACTTAATAGCTGTGTGGCCCTGGCAAGTCACTTAACTCTGATTACCTTAAAAAGAGAGAGAGAGAGAGAGAGAGAGAGAGAGAGAGAGAGAGAGAGAGA
>JAJPUD010001508.1:0-42537 GCA_023553655.1 Myrmecobius fasciatus | reverse complement strand
AGAGAGAGAGAGAGAGAGAGAGAGAGAGAGAGAGAGAGAGAGAGAGAGAGAGACTTGTACTAACTATCTATCTTGCAAGATGGGTGTTTAGAAAGAACTTTATAAACTAGAAAGCTAGAGAAAATTGTGAATCATGGCTTTTGGGATAATACAAGATTTACAATCCCTAGGAAATCTACGTTCCAGTTAGAAGACAAGACATAGGTGTCCAAAGATAATTCACCAAACAAATCACTACATGGGATATGCCTAGAAGGGACATGAATTCTGAATATACATCATCACAGAAAGATAGTTAAGGCTCTAAAGTTTCTACTCATTAGAGTCAGTGATGGTGAACTCACTATCTTCTCCAATACCTTTCATTTTACAGATGACCTGGTGGAAAGAGTCAACTAGATTAGTTTGAATTCTGCCTCTTCCACTTACTCCCTGTGTGTAGACTTTTCTCACCTTTGTAAAACCAGTCACTAGATGATCTCTAAGTCCCTTCCAGTTATGGCTTTATGACCTGTGGGGAAACTGAGATTGAGAGGAAGAAATATGACTTCCTTAAATAATGGAACACTACAAAGGAATATTCTCTTTTTCTTCATTCTCAGTAAGAGAGATTCTATCTCACTCTGCAAAGCATTTGGGATCTTTTGGATGGAAGACAGTGAAAAACAATAGCTGTTTTCTTGGCTATTGATCTCAGGATTTATGATAGTATTGTTTCCTTTTATTGGGCTATAATGGCTGCCTTTAAAATGTGTTAAATGGAAATGGACTAATTATGTGTGTGTCCAATAATGATGATTCTCCTGCCATCTCAAGGCTCTGGTCAGCATTTGAAACTGTGAAGTGTCCTCCATTGGTGTGGAATTTCCCAAGCCAGGAAGTCATTCAGTACTGACAGTAAAGAAAGCAAGGAGGGTAAAATATCCATTTAATCAGTTTCCCAGAGCAACATTCAGAATCCTTACATTCTTAATAGCCTTTCTCTAAGATTTGGCTTTGGAAGGTATCTCCACTCCTAGGATGGCCTTTTCAGAGACATTTACAATGAATTTATCCATTGGTCCAGGTGAACTTAGCAACTGGTAGTCTATTGAGAATCCCTTTGGTTTTGGTTCACTGATCATTCCTTCACAGAATTAGCCCTTGCTAAGACTATGGTATGAACAAAATCCAGTTCCAGATAATGGAGAAAAGTGGGGAATATTTGCTTTGGAATCAGAGGGCTAGTTCAAATCCTGGCTCAAAAAACCAACTTGCTGATTAAACTTGATTAAAATTAGTCTAATATTTTAATCAGCAGAATGGGGTTGGGGGAAAGAGAGAAGGAAAGGGTGTGAGATGATTTTTAATTCCTAAATACCACAATGGCCAACGTTTTTTACCCAGGGTCATTCCCTCCCCTCAATATGTTTTGCGAATTATTTTCTACTTTCTAACTTTGCTCCTAATGTATTCCCCCCTCCCAGAATGTTCTTTTTCTTTTAATCCTATTAATCTAACCTGAGTCCTATTTTTCCTTCAAGCATTAGTTCAAGACCAATATCCCTTCTGAAGTCTTCTCTGAAACAGGAAGGAAAAAAGGAAGGAAGGAAGGAAGGAAGGAAGGAAGGAAGGAAGGAAGGAAGGAAGGAAGGAAGGAAGGAAACAGATCAAGAAAATGAATTGTAAATAGCCAAGTACTCTAATACTTGTTTCACTATAGGATGGTAGACATAGATGGAGTATAGGTAGCCCATCTAAGCAAAGTGATATCAACCAGAATCCACTCTACCTGCCAAATTCTACTCTGCTAACTTCTCCACACCCTCTTTAGATTTTCTTTTTTACTTCTCTCCTGCATTAATTCTTCTTCCTCAACCAAGATGAAGAACTCACACAAAAGACTTCTATTGTTATTACGAAGATTAGGAAAAGGGGAAGCCATTTAAGGGAGGGATGAAGAACTAATGACTTGATTCTTATTTCACTGGGCTCTTGTTGAACAAAAACAAAAACAAAAACCAAACTTGTTCATTAGAACAGAAATCATTGCCCTGGAGAAGAGGAAAGGAAAGCTTTTAGATGAATGAATCTCCAGAACTCAAAGGTGTGGGGAGGACAAAAGGAATCATAATAGAAGATGAAAATATTGGAAAGGAAGGAGAACCACCAGGGAGAAGTGTTGTCATCAGAATCCAGTGGCAAGACAAAGGTGCAAATACATCACTTACTTGCCAAGAGGAGAGAGATGGCAACCAATGGGTCAGACCATAAATATGGCTGCCAAATCTTGTGTAGAAAGATGATGAATGATTATCAGTAGTGGCATCTCATAAAATCTAACAAAGGATCCAAGTAAGGGGGGGGGTGAAAATGGAAGGAGGGCAACAGACAGAATAAAAATTGAAAAGATCTGTAAATATCTTCATAATAAACTACTTCCCTCATCAGGGACAATGTAGCTATTGTACTTGTTTTCGAATATCATAGTCCCATATGTGCTTTATAGGGAAGGCAGAAATGTCACTAACGAGAACAAAGATGGGAAAAACAGCCAGATTGAAACAAGTGTAAATATAGAAGATAAGGAATGGTGCTAACACAACTCTGTATGTATTTAGGAATTAATCTGTAAAGTATTGGAAGGGGAATAAGATACAAAAAAATGAAAAAATGTTTTCAGATCTTATTAATTTTGAAAAAGACAATCATGAGAACAATATAACTACTGACTTATATGCCTATTTTCACATCTAAATAAAATTTCTATGAGATTTGATTATACATGACCTAAAGTTACCTTAAAACTATTTATTCCAACAGGTACTGTTTTTTTCCTAACCAAACGTGAAATTAATTCAAGGTTGTTTGAAAGAAAGAGCATAGAAACAGATCTGTTCAACAACTATCTGATCACAGACATTAGCTGAGGTTTAAAATATATTTGCCAAAGGTATTCCCTATCATGGTGAAGAAGTCAGAGACTAAGTTACTGTGTACAGAGAGGTTCTCTGTATTCTTCCATTAGCAGGTGAACTCTTGGTTGTGTCAAGCCTGAGGGCACTAAAAGAGATCAGTAACTATTCCAAAAAGTTTGACCAAATTCTCTCTCTCCCATCAACCCTTCCCCTAGTCATTTAGAAGGTAATCAATATGATATCAAGTATACATGAGGGTTAATATGAAAATATGATTTGCATTATTGAATACATCTATAGTCTTTATCTTATTGCTTATCTTGTCAGGGAAGTGGAGGATAGTGAGAGAATTTGGAACTCACAATTTTTTTTTAAGCTTTTTATTTGTATAACATATGTATGGGTAGTTCCCAAACCTTGATCTTTACAAAGCTTTTCAATACAAATTTTACCCCCAGTCCCCTCCCCTCCCCTAGATGGCAGGAAGTCCACTACATGTTAATAATGTTGAAATGCTTGAGAAGTTATGCAAGAAAAATCCTATCTACAAGAAAAAAAAAGAATCAGAGAAAGGCAACACAATGCAAGCAAATGTCAATAGAGATCATGAAAATGTTACGTTGTGGTCCATATTTCATGTCCCTCTTTCTGGGTGTATATGGTTTTCTTCAGTGAACAACTGGAACTGGCTTGAGACAATTCTTTATTGCAGAGATCCATGTCCATCATAATTGATCATCATGTAATACTGTTGTTGCTGTGCATGATGATCTCCTGGTTCTGCTCGTTTCACTCAGCATCAGTTCATGCAAGTCTCTCCAGGCCTCTCTGAAATCGTCCTGCTGGTCATTTCTTACAGAACAATAATATTCCATAACATTCATATACCATAATTTATTCAGCCACTCTCCAATTGATGGGCATCCCTTCAGTTTCCAGTTTCTAGCCACTACAAAAAGGGCTGCCACAAACATTCTTGCACATGTGGGTCCCTTTCCCTCCTCTAAGATCTCTTTGGGATATAGGCCCAGTAGAAACACTGCTGGGTCAAAGGGTATGCACTGTTTGACAACTTTTTGAGCATAGCTCCAAATTGCTCTCCAGAATGGTTGGATCCGTTCACAGTTCCACCAACAATGTATTAGTGTCCCAGCCCTCCCACATCTCCTCCAACATTCATCGTTATCTTTTCCTGTCATTTTAGCCAATCTGACAGGTGTATAGTGGTATCTCAGAGTTGTCTTAATTTGCATTTCTCTGATCAATAGTGATTTGGAGCAACTTTTCATATGACTAGAGATGGTTTTAATTTCATCATCTGAAAATTGTCTGTTCATATCCCTTGACCACTTATCTATCAAAGAGTGGCTTGAATTCTTATATATATGAGACAATTCTCTATTTATTTTAGAAATGAGGCCTTTATCAGAACCATTAAATGTAAAGATGATTTCCCATTTAGATGCTTCTTTCCTAATCTTGTCTGCATTTGTTTTGTTTGTACAGAAACTTTTTAACTTAATATAGTCAAAATTATCCATCTGGTGTTCAATTAGGAGTTCCAAGTCTTCTTTGGACATAAATTTGTTCCACCTCCACAGGTCTGAGAGATAAACTATATTACGTTCCTCTAACTTGCTTACAAAGTCCCTCTTTATATCTAGATCATGAACCCATTTAGATCTTATTTTGGTATGTGGTGTTAGGTATGGGTCAAGCCCTAATTTCTTCCACACTAGTTTCCAATTTTCCCAGCAGTTTTTGCCAAATAGAGAGTATTTATCCCAAAAGCTGGGGTCTTTGGGTTTATCGAACACTAGATTGTTAAGGTTAATGCCTAGGTTGTCCTGATAACCTATCCTGTGCCACTGATCCACTGCTCTATTTCTTATCCAGTACCAAACGGTTTTGATGACCGCTGCTTTATAATATAGTTTTAGATCTGGTACAGCAAGGCCACCTTCATCTGCCTTTTTTTTTCATTAATCCCCTTGAAATCCTTGACCTTTTGTTCTTCCAAATGAACTTTGCTACTATTTTTTCTAGATCTGTAAAATAATTTCTTGGGAGTTTGATTGGTATGGCACTAAATAAGTAGATTAGTTTGGGTAGTATTGTCATTTTTATTATGTTTGCTCTGCCTACCCATGAGCACTTAATATTTTTCCAATTGATTAGGTCTGATTTTATTTGTATGGAAAGTGTTTTGTAATTTAGTTCATATAGTTTCTTACTTTTCCTTGGCAGATAGATTCCCAAATATTTTATCCTATCATCTGCTATTTGGAATGGAATTTCTTTTTGTATCTCCTGCTGCTGAACTTTGTTGGTAATATATAAAAATGCTGATGATTTATGTGGATTAATTTTGAATCCTGCAACTTTGCCAAAGTTGTGAATTGTTTCTAGTAGTTTTTTAGTTGAATCTCTAGGGTTCTCTAAGTATACCATCATGTCATCTGCAAAGAGTGATAATTTGGTTTCTTCATTACCTACTCTGATTCCTTTGATCTCTTTTTCTTCTCTTATTGCTAAAGCTAACATTTCTAATACAATATTAAATAGTAATGGTGACAGTGGGCAGCCTTGTTTCACTCCTGATCTTATTGGGAATGATTTCAGTTTGTCTCCATTACATATGATGCTTGCTGATGGTTTTAAATAGATGCTGCTGATCGTTTTAAGGAAAAGCCCATTTATTCCTATACTCTCTAGTGTTTTTAATAGGAAAGGGTGTTGGATTTTGTCAAAGGCTTTTTCTGCATCTATTGAGATAATCATATGGTTTTTGTTAATTTGGTTATTAATATAATTAATTATGCTGATAGTTTTCCTAATATTGAACCAGCCCTGCATCCCTGGTATAAATCCTACTTGGTCATAGTGTACTATCCTGGGGATGACTTTCTGTAATCTCATTGCTAAAATCTTATTTAAAATTTTTGCATCAATATTCATTAGGGAAATTGGTCTATAGTTTTCTTTCTCTGTTTTTACCCTACCTGGTTTAGCTATCAGCACCATATCGGTCTCATAGAAGGATTCTGGCAGTATACCTTCTGTCCCTAATTTCTCAAATAGTTTGTGTAGTATTGGAATTAATTGTTCTTTGAATGTTTGGTAGAATTCACATGTAAATCCATCTGGCCCTGGAGATTTTTTCTTAGGGAGTTGGTTAATGGCTTGTTCTATTTCTTTTTCTAATATGGGAGTATTTAAATAATTTATATCCTCTTCTGTTAACCTCGGCAATCTGTATTTTTGTAGATATTCCTCCATTTCATTCAGATTTTCAAACTTACTGGCATAAAGTTGGGCAAAGTAACTCCTAATTATTGCTTTAATTTCCTCTTCATTGGAGGAAAGTTCTCCCTTATCATTCTTGAGACTAACAATTTGATTTTCCTCTTTCCTTTTTCTTATCAAATTAACTAAAGGCTTATCTATTTTGTTAGTTTTTTCATAGAACCAACTCTTAGTTTTATTTATTAACTCAATAGTTTTCTTATTTTCGATTTTATTAATTTCTCCTTTTACTTTTAGAATTTCCAATTTGGTATTTAATTGAGGGTTTTTAATTTGTTCTTTTTCTAGTTTTTTTAATAATAAGCCCAATTCATTGATCTTTTCTTTCTCTATTTTATGCAAGTAAGCATCTAGAGATATAAAATTGCCCCTTAAAACCGCTTTGGCCGTATCCCACAAATTTTGGTATGTTGTCTCCTTATTGTCATTCTCCTGGATGAAATTATTGATTGTGTCTATGATTTGCTCTTTCACCCATTCATTCTTCAGGATTAGATTATTTAATTTCCAATTACCTTTTGGTTTATTTTCTCCTGGCCTTATATTGCATGTGATTTTTATTGCATCATGATCTGAAAAGGATGCATTTACTATTTCTGCCTTTCTGCATTTGATTTTAAGGTTTTTATGCCCTAATACATGGTCAATTTTTGTATAGGTTCCATGGACTGCTGAGAAAAAAGTAAACTCCCTACTGTCTCCATTCAACTTTCTCCATAGATCTATCATACCTAACTTTTCTAATAATTGGTTTATCTCCCTAGTTTCTTTCTTATTTATTTTGTAGTTTGATTTATCTAATTCTGAGAGAGCAAGGTTGAGATCCCCCACTTGTATCGTTTGGCTGTCTATTTCTTCTTCATCTCTCTTAATTTCTCCCCTAGGAATTTGTGTGCTATTGCACTTGGTGCATATATATTTAGTATAGATATTGCTACATTATCTATGGTACCCTTTAATAAAATATAGTTTCCTTCCTTATCTCTTTTGATTAGATCTATCTTGGCTTTTACTTGATCTGAGATAAGGATTGCTACCCCTGCTTTTTTTTGTTCGCCTGAAGCATAATAGGTCCTGCTCCAGCCTTTTACCTTCATCCTATATGTGTCACTATGTTTTAGATGTGTTTCTTGTAGACAACATATTGTGGGATTCTGGTTTTTAATCCAGTCTGATATCCGCTTCCGCTTTATGGGAGAGTTCATCCCATTCACATTCACAGATAGAATAACTAATTCTTTATTTCCTGCCATCTTATTTACCCAAGTTATGTTTTCCCCTTTCCTTTCTCCTTTCTCCCTTCCCCCCACCTCAGTACTTTGCTTTTGATGACCCCTCCCCCAAACAATACTCCCCTTTCCTTTCCCCTTTCTCCCTTCCCCCCTCCTCAGTACTTTACTTTTGATGACCCCCTCCCCCAAACAATACTCCACCCTTTAGATCCCTTCCCCCTGTTTTTACCCCTTTCCCCTGATTCTTCTATTTTCCCTTCTATTAGTTTGTCCCTTACTTTTCCTCCTTTCCCTCCCACTTCCCTCTAGCAACAGACAAGTTTCTATGTGAAATCAAATGTCTGATATACACTTTTAGAGCCCAACCTGATGAGAGTAAGATTTACACAGTGCTCGTCTCCCTCCCCTCTTTCTCTCAATTATATTAGGTTTTCTTTGCCTCTTCAAGTGATTTTACCTTGTTTTTACCTCCTTTTTTTTTTAGATCTTATTTTACCACTTTTTCCCTCTTTTCCCCAGTATGACAACCTTTTCCCCTCTAGTTCTCTTTTTCATATTATCAAAGTAATATTTAGTTAATTATACCCCCAAACTTTGAGTATCCCCCTAGTAAAAATAAAGTTCTCAAGAGTCCTTTCCTTTTTACCTTTTTATGCATCTCTTGAGTTCTGTGTTTGGGTGTCGAATTTTTTGTTCAGATCCGGTCTTTTCATTAGAAATAGGTGAAATTCACCTATATCATTGAATGACCATCTTCTTCCCTGGAGGATAATGCTCATTCTAGCTGGATAGGTTATTCTTGGCTGTAATCCAAGTTCCTTTGCCCTTCGGAATATCTGGTTCCAGGCCCTTCGATCCTTCAGTGTGGAAGCTGACAGATCCTGACAGATTCTAATTATTGATCCTCGGTATTTGAATTGTTTCTTTCTAGCTGCTAGCAGAATCTGTTCCTTGGTGCTATAGTCCTGAAATTTAGCCACGATATTCCTTGGGGTTTTAATTTTGGGGTCTCTTTCAGGAGGTGATCGGTGAATTCTTTCAATGGTGATTTTGCCCTTTGATTCTACAATCTCAGGGCAGTTTTCTTTCAGGATTTCCTGGAAGATAGTGTTTAGATTCTTTTTTTGATCATGGCTTTCAGGAAGTACAATAATCCTTAGATTGTCTCTCCTAGATCTATTTTATAAGTCAGTTGTTTTTCCTAGGAGATATTTCATATTTTCTTCTAATTTTTCATTTTTTTTGTTTTTGTTTGACTGATTCTTCAAGTATTAGTGAGTCATTCACTTGCATTTGTTCAATTCTTATTTTTAAGGTGTTGTTTTCTTCAGTTACCTTTTTAAGTTCCTTTTGTAACTGGCCAATTTGTTCATTGCACTCTTTTTCCACTTCACTAATTTTATTTTTTAATAAATTGGTGTCTTTTTCATATCTCTTTTGCAGAGCATCATATCCTTCTTGCAAGATACTGTATCCTTCTTGCACTGATTTCAATTTATTTTCCCATTTATCCTCCAGCTCTCTTTTGAGGTTCTTTATGCAATCTTCCAGAAAGGCCTTTTGAAACAGGGACCAGTGATGGTCGTTGCTGTTTTTTTCTGGATTTTTGTCTAAAGAAACCTCTGTATCTGAGGTCGTTTCTTTGCCTTGATAAAAGCTGTCTATGGTGAGAGCTCTCTTTTGCTTCTTCATCATTTTTTTTTTTTTTTTTTTTTAGACAGAGTGGATATCTCTTTAAGGTAGGGGAAAGAAAAACCTCGGCTGAAGACGCTTTGCCCTGGGGCACTTCGGCGAGTTGATTTAAGGTGCTGGGCCGGTGGGGGCTAGGACTAAGTCCGAATTACTCCTTAAACAAGGCAAGTCTGCCAGAACACCTGTCCCCAATCAGGGCAGAGTGTCCCGAGTGCCTCAGATAAACTCCAGGTGTTTGGAATTTGGAGTTTGGAGTTTGGAATTTCTTCCACCATGAGCCGAGCTGAGTCCCACCCTCACTTCCGGCCTGCACAGTTGTAGTCTATTTATCTCTGTCCGAGTCTGACTAACCTGATATGAAGTTCTCCAGAGAGCCGTGCCCAAATATTTCTGAGTTCGTTGACTTGAAGATCAGTTCAGAGGCTTATTTTATTGTTGATTTGAGAGAAGATCGGAGGAGAGGCAGAAAGTCACCTTTTCACTCCGCCATCTTGGCTCCGCCCCGGAACTCACAATTTTTAAAAACAAAAAAAAAATGGTTGTATTACATGTAACTAGGAAAAATATAATATTTTTAAGTTAGAAGAAAAAAGGAAAATTATACATGTGAAGTCATGCAAACTATATTTCCATATTACCCATGTTGCAAGAAATAAATTGAAAGTAAGAAACATAATGGAAAAAAGTATATTTCAATCCACACTCAGAAAACCCCATCTTTTTCAATACCAACCTTCTCCTATTGTTACTATTTGCTTTTTAGACTTAAAAAAACAATAGTCTCAATTAAATGATTTCATGGAGATTTCATAGAGAGAATGATGGAGAAGGGCTTCAGCATATAACCAACAAGAAACTTTGAAGAACAAGAATAAAAGATTTCATCGGGCAAATACAGGCTAGTATAAGAGTTTGAACAAATGTAAGAGATAATAAGGTAACTGAGAGCATGTTGTCTTGATATCCTTGAGATATCAGAGTAAGGAAGGCCTTCAACACATTGGCTAGCCTCTGTAGGGCAAACTTATTTAATAAAAGGATAAGAATCACAAAAGATATGAAAAGATACACAATCTACAATTTGCATAATTATTTTGGGGGGAAGACCCAAATCGAAGGTTCAGAGATCATTTGATCTTTACCTCAACCCTGTGAGATAAGTTGTTCAGTCATGACTGACTGTCCATGATACCATTTGGAATTTTCTTAGCAAAGATACTGGAATGATTTGCCATTTCCTTCCCTAGCTCATTTTACAAACCAAAAAATTGAGACAAACTGGTTTAAGAAACTTGCCCGGGGTCACACAGCTAATAATTTCTTTACACCAGATTCAAACCCACAAAGATGAGCCTTCCTGACTCCATTCCTAGCTTTCTATCCACTGTACCACCTGACTGCCCAACTCTAAAGTCTTCCCCTCCCAAACTGATTCTTTGCAAAGACAAACAAGGCTATTTTTTGCCTCAATTCTTACCTAGTCTTTAACTGTTGAATGGGTGTTGACTCAGATAAAATGGGACCTGGAAGGACATTAGCTTTAAAAGACCAAGATCTCCTATAGTGCCTGGGGTCATCTCCAGTCATCATGGACTTGCTAGTGAACTCCAACAACCATGGAGGAGAGAATGAGGATAATGACTCAGTACAACTCTACCTCACAGTAATCCAACATACTTAGAAGTCAAGACATCATCCTCCTGACATCACTGGTCCTCTGTGAAAATAAAGGACAAGTGAACAACAAACAATGAGATAGGTACTATCATTATTGCCACTTTTCAGAGAAGGAAACAGCATCTATAAAAAGTTAAGTGACTTGCTCAGTCACGTTGTAGTAAATGCCTAAAGTGGGATCTGAATCTCATTCTTTCTACAAGTCAATTACTCTATCCACTAATCCAAGCTGTTTCTCCATTATCTACTGTCTAGTCAAGGCTTCTTTATATTATACTTGTGGAGTTGATTGTTTCAAGTACAAGACTTTACAAAAGGAAAGGGCCCCATGTGTGCAAGAATGTTTGTGGCAGCCCTTTTTGTAGTGGCTAGAAACTGGAAACTGAAGGGATGCCCATCAATTGGAGAATGGCTGAACAAATTATGGTATATGAATGTTATGGAATATTATTGTTCTATAGAAACAACCAGCAGGATGATTTTAGAAAGGCCTGGAGAGACTTGCATGAACTGATGCTGAGTGAAATGAGCAGAACCAAGAGATCATTATGCACAGCAACAACAATACTATATGATGATCAATTCTGATGGACATGGCTCTCTGCAACAATGAAATGTTTCAGACCAGTTCCAATTGTTCAGTGAAGAAGGCCATATACACCCAGGGAGAGGGGTGTGAAATGTGGACCACAATATAACATTTTCATGCTTTCTATTGATGTTTGCTTGCATTGGGTTTCCTTTCTCTGATTTTTCTTTCTTGTAGATACGATTTTTCTTGCACAACAATGATAAATGTGAGAATATGCTTACATATATTCGATTTGTCAAGTATTTTAACATAATTAACATGTAGTAGATTTCCTGCCATCTAGGGGAGGAGTGAGGAGTAGGGGGGAAAAATTTGTAACAGAAAGTTTTGTAAGGGTTAATGTTGAAGAATTACCCATACATATGTTTTGCAAATAAAAAGTTTTTTTAATTTATTTTTTTATTAAAGCTTTTTAACAGATCCTTACAAAGCTTTCCATTACAAAATTTCCCCCCTAATCCCCTCCCCTCCCCTAGATGGCAGGAAGTCCACTACATGTTAATTATATTAAAATACTTGACAAGTCGAATATATGTATGCATATTTCCATACCTATCTTGCTGTGCAAGAACAATCGTATCTACATGAACAAAAAATATCTGAGAAAGGAAACCCAATGCAAGCAAACATCAATAGAGACCATGAAAATATTATTTTGTGGTCCACATTTCATATCGCTCTCTCTGGGTGTATATGGCCTTCTTCACTAAACAATTGGAACTGGTTTGAAACATTTCATTGTTGAAGAGAGCCATGTCCATCAGAATTGATCATCATATAGTATTGTTGTTGCTGTGTATAATGATCTCCTGTTTCTGCTGATTTCACTCAGCATTAGTTCATGCAAGTCTCTCCAGGCCTCTCTGAAATCATCTTGCTGGTCGTTTCTTACAGAACAATGATATTCCATAACATTCATATACCACAATTTATTCAGCCACTTTCCAATTGATGGGCAACCATTCAGTTTTCATTTTCTAGCCACTTCAAAAAGGGTTGCCACAAACATTCTTGCACATGTGGGTCCCTTTCCCTCCTTTAAGATCTCTTTGGGATATAAGCCCAATAGAAACACTGCTGGGTCAAGGGTATGCACAGTTTGATAACTTTTTGAGCATAGTTCCAAATTGCTCTCCAGAATAGTTGGATCTGTTCACAGTTCCACCAACAATGTATCAGTGTCCCAGTTTTCCCACATCCCCTCCAACATTCGTCATTTTCTTCTCCTGTCATCTTAGCCAATCTGACAGGTGTGTAGTGGTACCTCAGAGTTGTCTTAATTTGCATTTCTCTGATCAATAGTGATTTGGAGCACCTTTTCATATGATTATAAATAGTTTTAATTTCATCATCTGAAAATTGTCTGTTCATATCCCTTGACCATTTATCTATTGGAGAGTGGCTTGAATTCTTATAAATATGAGACAATTCTCTATATATTTTAGAAATGAGACCTTTATCAGAACCCTTAAATGTAAAGATGATTTCCCAATTTGTTGCTTCCCTCCTAATCTTGTCTGAATTATTTTTGTTTGTACAGAAACTTTTTATCTTAATATAATCAAAATTATCTATCTGGTGTTCAATTAAGAGTTCCAGATCTTCTTTGGACATAAATTTACTCCATCTCCACAGGTGTGAGAGGTAAACTATCCTATGTTCCTCTAATTTGCTTACAATATCACTCTTTATATCTAGATCATGAACCCATTTAGATCTTATCTTGGTATGTGGTATTAGATGTAGTTCAAGCTTTAATTTCTTCCACACTAGTTTCCAATTTTCCCAGCAGTTTTTGCTGAATAGTGAGTACTTATCCCAAAAGCTGGGGTCTTTGGGTTTATCAAACACTAAATTGCTAAAGTTATTGCCTAGCTTGTCCTGATATTCTATCCTATGCCACTGATCAACTGCTCTAGCAAATAAAAAGTTTTAATAAGAAAAAAAATTATAAGAAAAAAGTACAAGACTTTACATTTATTCCTATTAAATTTAATCTCTTTAGATTTAGCCCAGTGCTATAACCTGTTGAGATTTTGAAGGATCTGAGTTTTGTCATATACAAATTTGGTTAGCAAGCCTTTCATGCCTTTATCTACATCTCTGGGGGTGGGGGTGGGGAAGGGAAAGTCAACAATCATAGAACTAAGGATAGATCTCTAAGAACAGAGATTTCTTTTCAAGGTGAGATTATTAATTAGTGTTGAGGGAGGGGAAAATTAACCACTTAACCAGTTGCAAATCAACCTAACTGAATCAAGTCCACTTTTCTACATTTGGTCCACAATTATATCATTAGAGACAACAATAAATGTGATGCTAAAATATAGGTAAGTAGTAGATACAACATTTCTAAACCTACCCACCTTGTAACCCTATAAAAAGAAGTAATAGAGATAGTTTGGTCTGACTTGATCTAGAAAAAGACATTGTTGTTTGTTTGTTTGTTTTTTTTTAATAATTGACATCCTTTTTTTTTCACTAACCAACTCATCAAGCTATTTACTTTATTTATGTGTAAGATAAGTTCAGAAAGGAGATATGTGATAGACATGTCCTTTATACACTAAAAATAAATCACATCTACTAAAGGGATCAAGCCCATTTCCCAAAGCTACCTGTGAATCATCATAGAACCTTACCTCTGGAAGCAGCCTTAGATTGAGTTTTTCTGCTCTTAATTGCATTCTTTTCTTATTTTGTGGCCTACATGGTATTTAAGGATTCTTCTAGCTGTAAATCAATGACAATATAGGTCAACAGCTTCATTTTACAGATGAAGAAACTGAGATCTCTGAGAGGCTACCTTGTTTTGCAAATCTTAAAGCACTACAAAAATGTGAGTTATTTTTATAATCCTTTATTTTTTCTAAGGTTGAATGACTTGTTTATGGAAGATCTGTGCCCAGGCCTTCTGCATTCTAGTTTAATGACCTTTCCATTGCTATCTTTTGATATTTGGAGCATTAGTCTCTTTGGGAAAAAGCCTTGATCGCTAGATAACACTGGCCTCTGTGACCACTAATATTTAACTAGTGAAATAGTGTATTTTTTTTCAAGATGAAGAGAGACCCAGAAAAGGTTAATGGCTTAAAAAGGGCAGTTTCCTAGACTCTGCATGTTCTAGAATCCCAGATAATTTCTGCCATTAATATTTTAAGCAACTAATTTGACATTTTTCTATTTAATTAACTTGCATGCATATGCAAAGAGATTTTTTGAGAGTGCTATGACATTTAAACAAAGTCATTTAGGTTTTTCCATTTCTGGAAGCAGGCATCCTCCCATCCTTCCCTTCTTTGTAACCCTACTCCTAGCTTATTTTGCATTCTTGATTCTTAGGCCCTCGTATTTCAGAAAAGAAGGCCTAAAGTTTAGGCAAAAGAGCCGAAAGCCCCAATTTTAGGTGATGTGGGTGGGCTTGGCACTTGGAACTGAGGCCCTTTTCAACTCAAGCTGGTTCCCTTCTCCTCCTCTTTTCCAAATGATTTTCAATCAGAATAAACCCATGTCACAAGCTATTGTTTTCCTGTTACCACACCAACAGTAAGGGGGGGGGTGATTCAAAACATTTCTTCAAAACACCCATTAAGCAAGGAGATAGCTCCGGTTACAAGAGGGGAGCACAATAGCTCTGTGACAATTCTGTTTTCCAAATGACAAATAATTATTGCCATATCATCAAATAATTAAGAAGTAAAGGAAAATAGACAAATTAAGTTTATCCATTTGGGGAAGAGGGGAGGGTGACCTAGAAGCGATGCTTGCTCAATGTTCCATAATTGAAAAATTGCATGTTAATTAGCTCCAACCCCAGAGAATTGGCAGCGCCTATGCACTAGCCAATCAGAAACCAGCAGAGTCACAGAACTTGCTGCTATTAAAGTTTACTGTGGATTTCAGAAGGAATTGTGCCATTTCCAAGCGTGTTAAGAAAGTGAGAGATTCTTCAGCTTGCCTGGCAATGGCAGAGGATTCATTACTTAATATTTTCATCTGTGATAATTAATCACAGATTTTCTCTGCCTATCAACAGCTCTAGCAATTCTCCCCAAGTGAACCTGACTACGAATCTCCCAATTTGTTATTAGCGGACTGGGCTAGGCTTATTAGCAGTATGAGCTGTTTCAATCAATGGCAAGCTTCCATGATGCAACATGGCTTCTCTCTCACAGCAGGACCATGAGGAGTCACCCAGAAGGGTGGGGAACCTTCCCGTAGAAAATAACCCCCATTTCAATTTGGAAACTGGCAAAATGAACTAATGGGGTAGGTGGATAATCAAATTGAGCTTATTTCTGTACATACTTATGCTCCTCTTCGGGAGTTTTAATTAAAAGTGTGAGAATAAGAAAGTAGTGTCAGGTCCTGAAATAAATCAAAGCCGTTAATTGAGGAATAAAGCGCCTTTAATTGAGATAGCCAGGTAGCAAATCTGCCACCCTGCGGAATGTTCAGTGATTGACAAAAAAGGTTTTATAATTATAGGAGGAAAGAGGGTGGACGCAATAAGAAGTAGAGAAGCAAGTTCATGAAACCCCAGTGGCCCTTGGCAATCCGGTCAAGGAAAGCTACTTCATTCTGGCTGTTTTGCCCATTCTGCCATGAGTCCCAAGGGAAGGAGGCAAGGAGACAAGAAGCTGAGATCCAGCATGAGCTGAGCTTCCCCACAAGGCTAAATGTCGGGATGGGGGGGAGGGAGGGAGGAGGAACTAGGGTACCCAGCTCAACTTAATCAAGATAAATATCTCGAATAGAAATTTAAGGACGTTACTGAAATTTTAATATCGCAAGGATCATCTAAGGGAGTGACAATGTGTATTATATTAGCTATTAATGATTTCTGTTATTACATTAATAATTTTCTATCAATAATGCAGCTTTCTCTGTGCCTTTCCCTAAATCAGAAATTAACTTAGCATCGAATGCCATAAAATCTAGCAAAGACCCTGAGTTCAAATTACAGCTCTAATATTACCTATATGATGCTGGGCAAGTTTCTTAACTCCTCTGGCTTGGTTTCTTTACCTATAAAATGAAGGGAAGAGGGGTTTGAACCTGCTTTAAATTCTAAGACCCTATAGTTTTTTAAATTGAACACCTTCTATGTGACTGACTCTGTGCTAGGTAATATGAGAAATACAATCAAATTTAGTTTTACAAGCATATATTAACCAACTACTATGAATCAAGCATTGTGCTGATTGCCCAGGATAAGAAAATAAACCAGTGCCTGCCTGCTGGAAGCTTATGTTCTACTGTGAGAAAGAAGAATTTTGCTTCCCTCCAAAAGTTTCTCAGTGAATGCTAAGAGAATTTCCCATGAACAGTTGTCCCTTCTACATCACAGCTTTTCCCCATCATGGTTTCTATATATAATGAGTTGGCATAAGAAATTAAATGGGAGTTTGGGGGGAGTTTTACAGAAACTGCAGAGGCCAGCCTAACAATGACACCAAAAAAGTTTAGAAATTGAGAAATATATAACACAAGTCATAGAATAAGGTACTATAAATACCCCATAAAAGACAAAGAAAAAAATTAGACTTCTTCTCTGGTATCAAGGGAAGGCCAAAAAATTTTATGTGAATATTTCAGGTTGCAGGAGACATCATGCTCCTAACCCTTGTGATATGGCAGAAATAACTATATGGCAAAGTTAAATATCAATGCAAAGTGGGAGGCAAATTAAGGTCAAACAGTGGCCAGATTCAAACTGCAGAAGGTGTTCAGAAAAAGAGGAAATGGATCACTTCTGGTTGGAAATCAATCAATCAATAAACATTTATTGTCTACTATATGTCAGACATTGTATTAAGCTCCATGAAATACAAAAAGAGGCAAAACACAGTGCCTGCTCTCAGGGAGCTTACAATCTAATGGCCAAGAAAGGTTCACAATGGAGAAGTGTCAACTGGGCATCAAAGAATGGGTAGAATTTGCAATATACAGGAAAAGAACAGAAAGAAGAACTTTGTTAGATGGGAAAGAAACAAGAGCAAAAATGAGAAATAAGCCTGGGATTCCAGACTCTCCAAGAATTAGTTTCATCCTTTATAAACTCAGTCCCCACTATTCCCCTTTATGAAATCTGTACTCCTAGATGTTTGACATTTTCCCAACGTGCCATGTAATTTCCCACCACCATGCTTTTGCTTATGTTCATTCATCCTTCTTACTCCCCACATTTCTCTACCTGATGAAATTTTAGCCATCCTGCAAGTACCAGCTCAAATGCCATACCCTTTATAAAATTAACTGTTTCTCTCTTCTATGCTGGCATGGCTATTGGATTCTATCCCTCTCTTTTTACTTATATTAAACAACTTTGTATTCTAATTATTTATTTATCTATTTTATTTCTTCTATTAGGAAAGATATGAACAGGAACCTAGTATTATCCATCTTTATATACCGCAGTTCCTATTAGAGTGACTTCTGTGCCAGTGAGGCAACAACAACAACAGCAAAAAATGTCCTTTTGGATTAGCAGCAAATGCTACTACAAAGCTAAAGTGGGAGGAGCTAAATCTTCCCAGACCACACCTTTGTTTTCCCACTGGGCTGGCTCAGGGGCATAATAGGTGACACTGTTCATAAGCAGAGCATGCTTCAGTGAACATCAAGGAAACCATTATGGATAAAGCAGAGGTTTAATATATGGGAGGAGTGGGAAATGAAGTAAGAAAGATAAATTGAAGTCAGATAGCTCAGGGATTTAATTATATACCTGGCCAAAGAGTTTGGACTTGATCCTGTAAACCAGAAGGATCAAACACTCAACCTACATTCTCGACTAAGGCCAACAACCAGATAAAAATAAAATAATTGGAAAATATTTATCAAAAAATAAAAGAATATAATAGAATGTCAATAATGTTAATGTGGTTTTCTAAGTCAGGATGCTTCTCACCCAAGATCCTTATGGCTCCTGTTCCTATTTGAATTTGATACCATTTCTAGAGACAAGATTGAGTTCTTGAAGGTGGTAAGTAGAAGGGTGATAAGGCATATTCTCTAAGCAAAAGGCATACAATATCCCTGCAGCTTCTGTCAGGTTGTTCATTTATTAAAATTTACCTAGATCCCAAAGGACAAATGGTCCAAGTGTCTACAGCCATTACAGTCTATGGGTCCCACTCAAATGCAGGATTTCTAGAGTTCCAAACCCTCTGTCACCCCCATTTCTCATCAACTCTACAAGGGGGCCAAGAATAGCCCCAGACTTCTCTAGTCCATTTAGGAAACAAAGGTGATATCACTCAGAAGTGGCCCACTGAATGTTCTTCAGGTCACATTTGTCATTAGTGACACTAAGCCAGTAGACAATTACTCAATAACTGCAGGGATAGAATCCACTTTTTCCGACCATTGCTCAATGAGGCACTGATCTTCAGCTTGCTTTTCCTCCCTAGGTTTTCTTGATTCTTACATAAATATATCAGGTTCTTGGCCTTTACTAGGGCTCTCTTGCTATTTTAGACCCTTTCTCCCCACAAGCAAAGCACAGGTAGAGGGCAATTATGATACAAAACAAAATCTACAGCCCCATTCACCTCATAAGCTTCTCTTTACTCATGTTCAATAAACTGTCCATTTGCCCTGGTCTAAAACTTTGGTTGTTTTATCCAAGAGTCAATTCTTCTTTTGAGTCTGGGAGAGTCAGGAAAATGAAGATGAGGGCTTAGGAGAGGGGGCAGAGTGATGTAGTGGGAAGAGCCCTGAACTAACTGAAGAGATCTGGGCTTTCATGCTGGACCCATTTGTATTTACTTGAGTGACAATGGGCAAGGTGGTTAGTATCTCTAGTTCTGTTTCCTCATCTGTAAAATGGGAAAGCTGGAAGAGATCTTCTATGATGTCCTTTCCAGTCCTGACATTCTATAATTCTTTTCACAATTTATCCTCTTTTCCTAAGAATCCAAATCAATAAGATGACATACTGATATTATTATTATACTTTATTTTTAGCATGGCATTTCATAGTTTTCAAAATACTTTAAAATTTTAATATTTTATTTAACCCTCCTAAAAGTCCATTAAAACAGAGGCAAGAAAAAAATATTATCTCTTTGTGATAGATGAAGATGATGAGGGCCAGGGAAGGTAAATGAATTGCTTATGGTCACTCAGGGAGTAAGTGTGGGGAACTGGAATGAAGGTCTTTTAGTGTCAGTATCCTTTTTTCCCCCCTCCAGACCTTGCAATCTCCCTACTGACAGTTATGGTCAAGCTTGCTCTCTAGTCATCATAAATACAAATAATGGGAGTGGATAGAGAGAGACTGAGAACCCAACAGAAGAAAGCCCATTATTTTGGAAATGCTGCCTCATCAGCAGCCCGTTTCTAATTAGCTGATTGTGGTAGTCCTCATTTCCTCTGCATATTGATGCTTCTTTGTCCATCACTTCCTGATGAGGTTGCCCATTCATTCTAAGTTATCAATAACACGAAGAAATAAATAATGCATTAACCTGCAGTCTATTAGGTAACCTGTGATGAGAGTGTTTATGTGGGGGGCAAAGAGGAGGGGAAAGGGTCAGTAAGTATCCTTTAGAACAAAGGGCTTTTGGGAGGCTCTGTGGCTGGAACAAACTCTGAGAGGAAGAGCCGAAAGCCTCAAAGTGCTGACTGAAAGCCTTCAGCACACTGGGGATAAGTCTTTTAGAGCAAACCTGAAAAACAACTCAGTGTTTGCTACTTACTCATGCTGTGATTCATTAAAGCTATCCCCCTGACATGTGGCCTTTATCTAAACCAACCTGTCCTGGAAGTAAGTGTTAGTTGAGCTAACCCATCAGCCAGATACACACACACACACACACACACACACACACACACACACACACACACACACACAGAGAGAGAGAGAGAGAGAGAGAGAGAGAGAGAGAGAGAGAAACTCCCTTTCCAATCTTTCCCTGCTGCATAGACCTAAATAACAGGACAAAACCATAGATTTCAGTTTGACATTCTTCATAATCTACCCTCCAACCCCTCTAGTCTTCTACCTAATATTATCTCCCCCTCCATGTACCCAGGGAATCAATGACACTCACTTCCTTACTCTCATTGGTATAAGACACTCCATTTCCTGACTCTGGCCATTCTCCTATTCCTGGAAGGTTTTCCCTCCTCATCCCTACCTCCACTTCCTTAGCCACTTTCAAGTCTCAGCTAAAGCCCTGTCTCCTAGAGAAAGTAATCCAATCTCCCCTAATTCTACTACTTTCCATCTATTGATGTGCCATGTGCTCAACACAGTGCCTGGCATATAGTTGCCTCTTGATTATGAATTGACTTTTCCCCACTTAAGCCCTATAAACCTTGTTTGTCCAAGGTTGTTTGCACATTGTCATCTCCACCAGAATGGAAATCAAGAATTATTTTTTGCCTTTCTTTGTATCCCCAGAGCTTAGCTTGTTGTAGAACACATAGTAGGTGCTTAATAAATTTGGTTGATTGATTATTTTGTTTTCAATTTGTATTATATAAACTTTGTTTTCCATGGTTGTCTCCTTTATTAAATTGAACTACTTGAGAAAAAGGACTGTCTTTTGCCTTTCTTTATATCCCCAGAGCTAAGTTCCATGCCTGATACATGCCTTTTATTTTGATACATAGTAGATGTTTAATAAGTTGATTGATTGGTTATTTTCTTTTTTGAAAATTTTAAAGCTTTTTATTTCCAAAGCATATGCATAGATATTTTTAACATTCACCCTTGCAAAACCTTGTATTCCATATTTTTTCTTCCTCTCTTCCCTTCCTCCCTCTTCCATACATCAAGTAATCCAATATATGTTAAGCACATGCAAATCGTCTGTACATATTCACATAATTATTATGCTGCACAAGAAAAATCAGATCAAAAAGAAAAAAATGAGAAAAAAAATACAAGCAAACAACAACAAAAAAGTGAAAATACTCTGTTGTGAAACACATTCAGTCCCTATAAAGTCCCCTTTCTGGGTGCAGATGGCTCTCTCCCTCACAAGACTATTGGAACTGGCCTGAATCACCTAATTGTTGAAGAAAGCCACATCTATCAGAATTGATCATTGCATTGTCTTGTTGTTGCTGTGTACAATGTTCTCTTGGTTCTGCTCACTTCACTCAGCATCATGTAAGTCTCTCCAGGCCTTTCTGAAATCATCCTGCTGGTCGTTTCTTATAGAACAATAATATCGCATTACTTTCATATACCATAACTTTTTCTGTCATTCCCCACCTATTGGGCGTCCATTCAATTTCTAGTTCCTTGTCATTATAAAAAGGGCTGCTACAAATATCTTTGCGCATGTGGGTCCTTTTCCCTTTTTCATGATTTCTTTGGGATACAGGCCCAATAGAGATATTGCTGGATCAAAGGATATGCGCAAATTGATAACCCTTTGGGCTTTACAGCCCCATCCATTGGCTGGATACATTCTTTTATATAAGTTTCATTCATATAGCATCACTTTTCCAGTTCTGAATAGTGTTACCAAATAAGTGTTAGAAATGGAAGGGACTCTAGAGATATCATTATATCCAACCCTTAATTTTCAGATGAAGTAATTAGACCTAGAAAGAAAAAGTCACTTGCCTATGGTTATGCAATGCCAACCCTTTTCAACGAATAGCTGGGAGCTAAGGATTTAAATGTGGTCAACAAGGTGGTCGATGCAATTCATCTTCATGAACTGAGATTTGGCCTCAGATATTTACTAGCTGTGTGATCCTGGGCAAGTCACCGAATGCTGTTTGTCTCAGGTTCCTCATTTATCAAATGAGTGTGAAGAAAATGGCAAATTGTTCTAAGATATTTGCCAAGAAAATAACAAATGAGGTCATGGAGGCTTGGACAAAATTAAAAAATACAACTGTACAATAAAGATTTAAGACAGCTAAAGAAATGGTCTTAGACTCTAAATGCCTTGAGGGCAAGAAGAATGTATTATTTAAACTTTGTATTTTTCCAAATATCTTTCACAGTGCCCTCTTCAGGGTAAGTGTTTAATAAATGTTTGTTGATTTGAATTGAAATAAAATACTGACATCCCAAGTGGACTGAGCCAGAAAAAAATGGTAAGTAAAATACATGGTGATGATAGCTAGGAGAAAGCCATGCTAAAGGAACTGAGCTGAAATTCACTTCAAAGTGACAGGGGCAGGAAGTGAAGCTAAGTTTGAAGTATAGTGTTCATTAAAATCCTTAATCAGAAGCAAAAGAAAACAGAAAAAAGAAATAAGGCTTTGAGTCAATGAAACTAGCAAGTAGAATCAAGCAAGAAGAAACAAGCCAAATGGGATAAATAACTCCCTCCAAAAACAGAGAAAAGGAGAATAACCCCACCCCACCCCCAGAGAAATCTTAAATGAAAAGCATGATGGATGCAGTTATTCACTGCTATTGGTAGTCTTTTCCCTCCTCTATGGGTATTCTACTTGAAGCCCAAAACTGGACCATTCAGTTATAGTTTCTGTCAAGACTTATCATCATTGTTCTCAGCTAATAGAATCACTCTATTGGAATGTACTCAGTCCAAATCTGATGGATATATAATCTGGTAGGGCTTGCTCCTGTGAACCACTTTGATTTTCAGTGATAAAGCATCTCTTGAGGAGTAATTCAAATCTTCTGAGAACTAATACTGAAAGTTACTCATAAAATGCTAGGGTTCTGCACCAAAAATATCCCACAAATTTCCTAAGAATCTTCACTCAGATAACACCCTTACCCTTCACACACACACACACACACACACACACACACACACACACACACACGGTACTGATTCATATTAGAACATATACATATTCATGCCTCCATATATATCTTGTAGTACTTTATTTACACTTTGTTTCTACTGTTAAAATAAGAACTCTGAGAGCAGGAACTGTTTTTGCTTTTCTTTATTTCCCAATCATTTAGCACATTAACTGGAACATTGTAAGCATCTAATAGAAGCTTGTTAATTAACCAAATGACTGCTAAGATTAATTGCCTAGCATCAGTCTGCAGGGTCTAGAAATCTTTTTGATGGGAATAAGGGAGAATAAGAAGAGCAGATGAGTTATGGAGAACTGGTAACTTTATTTTCCCCAACATTTAAAAATCCAAAGAGGCAAAAGGGTCAGTGGCCAATGAGATGAAGGGTGTAACATGGAAAAAGTAAACTTAATCAAAAGATTCTGAAAAAACTGGATTTGAATTCCAGTTTTTATAATTAGAAAATATATGACCTTAAGAAAATTACTTTATTTCTCTGGGTTTCAGTTTTCTCATCTGTGAAAAAAAGCGGACTACTTTCACAGTGATGGCAAAATTCCTTAAACAAGGAATAGGCAAGACTATAAAAGATATAAATTATTTCAATCACTGGAAATGGAGAAGATTTTGCATAAACAAAATCAATGCATCTAGGATAAGAATGGAAATTGTCAAATGGTGGAAAATAGTTTATCATCAGATATCTCTGACAAAGATCTAATATCTAATTATATGAGGATTAACACAAAAATATTCTCCATTAGATAAGTTGTCATAGGTTATGAACAAATGATTCTCAAAGGGAGAATTACAAACTATCAATAGCTCTGTAAAAGATTGACACAAATTACTAAGAAGAATAGAAATATAAATCAAAACAATCCTCAAGTTTGAAAATTGTCAATAATGGTAAGAGATGGATTCAGTCAATGTAGAGGTCAGGAAGTAAGTCAGGGAATCACAAAAATCTCAGATTTGGAAGGAATTCAGAGATCATCTACTCCATCTTCAATCTTGGACAGGAAGTTCTTCAAAAATATTATTGATAAGTAGCTCCCCATCCTCTACTTCAAGACCCTCAGGTGAAGGGGAACTATACTTCCTCAAACAACTCATTCCACTTTGAGAGAACTCTGTTAGGACATTTTCCCTCATATTTAGCTGCAAACAACCTCTCTATACATCTACTTATTACTTCCAGCTCTGCCTCTTGGACCAAGTAAACATAATGAGTCTATACTTTCTTCAGCATAACATTTTTCAAAGGCCTCAAGTCATTATCATAAAATGGAAAGAAGATTATATTTGGAGTCAGAGGACCTGAGTTGAAATCCTAATTTTGCCATTTACTAAATGTAATCTTGGACAAATCACTTAATTCCTCTGGGTATCAGTTTTCCATCTGCATAATTTGTGGAGAGGCAATTCAACTAAATGAACTATAAATTCCCTTCCAGTTCAAAATCTATAATCCTAATATTTAGTTTATTCAACTAAGCCTTATATAGCATGGTTTTAATTCCCCTTGCCATCCTGATCTACCTCCTTTGGGCACAATCTTGTTTACCAATGAATTTCCTAAAAGAATTTCCCAGAACTGAACACGAATATAATATTAAGTAATCCAAAGATTATCTGACCAAGGTGGGTGGAATAGAATGAAGATAATGAAGAAGAATGTTATGTTCTGGAAAACTACCTAGCTCTTAAGAGGAACTTAGTACTGTGTTTTGAATAAGAAGATTAAATATGCTAATTTGAAAGTATGTTTATATGCTCAAAATACTATAAAATTGTATATGACCTTTGATCCAGCAGTTCCACTATTGGGTCTGTATCCCAAAGAGATCATGATAGAGGGAAAAAGTTCCCATATGTGCAAAAATCTTTTTGTGGTGGCAAAAAATTGGAACATCAGTGGATGTTTATTAGTTTGGGAATGGCTAGATAAGTTATGGTATAAGAAAGTAAGGGAATATTATTATTTTATAAGAAATGATGAACAGGATGATTTCAGAAAAGCAGAAAGACTTACATGAACTGGGGGCAGTTAGGTGGCGCAGTGGATAGAGTACCAGTCCTGAAGTCAGGAGGACCTGAGTTCAAATCTGATCTCAGACCCTTAACACTTCCTAGCTGTGTGACCCTGGGCAAGTCACTTAATCCCAATTGCTTCAGAAAAAAGGGAGGGCCAGCTAGGTGGCATAGTGGATAGAGCATCAGCCCTGAATTTAGGAAGATCTGAGTTTAAATCTGACCTCAGACACTTAACATTCCCTAGCTGTGTGACCCTGCTCAAGTCACTTAACCCCAATTGCCTCAGCAAACAAAAACAAAAACAAAAAAACAAACAAAAAAAGACTTATATAAACTGATGCCGAGTAAAGTGAGCAGAATCAGAAAAAAATATTGCATATAGCAACAGCAAGATTGTGTGATGATCAACTATGACAGACTTAGCTCTTCTTAGCAATTCAGTAATCCAAGGCAATTCCAATAAATGTTGGATGGAAAATGCTACCCACATCCAGAGAGAGAATTGTGGAGCTGAATATGCATTTAAGCATACTGTTTTCATTTTATTCTTTTGTTTTTTTTCTTTCTCATGTTTTTTCCCTTTTGTTCTGATTTTTCTCTCCCAACGTGACTCATCTGGAAATATGTAAAAAGTAAATGTGTATTATATATAATACATATATATATATACATATATATATATAAAACTTTTAAAAATATTTATATGTGTGGATAAAAGAAAGATTTGTTTATATTTAAATTCAACAGCTAATCTCTCACTGAGCCCTGTCTCTTTGGGAAGTATATGGCTAGCACAGTTTGTACCACCTTGTTGGATATGCTATACTAGATCATCTATTTCATTGTTTTCCAATGATTTTAAGTATGTATATCTTAGATAATGTTTAGGGAAGCATGTTGTCCAGGAATAAGTACAGGATAAGTTGTTTTTTTTGTTTCTGGTTGGATCACATCTGGAGCATTGTATTGATTTCTGAAAAGACACTGAAAAGCTGTAGAATGTCTAATGTTGGAAAATCAGCTTGATGAATGACATAAGAATCAAGTGAAGTAACTAAGAGTATTTAATCTAGAGGGAGGAAAAAGATTTAATGGGAAATAAATAGCTATCTTCCAATATTTGAAAGGCTAACAGTTGGAAAAGGAATTAGACTTGTCTTACTTTCCTCTGTGAGTGTCACTTAACTATTGTCCAGACCTTAGATCTGTGAAATGAGAGATTTGAGATAACTAACCTATGAGAGAGCTTCCAGCTCTAAACTTTTTTGATTCTTGTCTTCCCAATGACAATAAAAGTTCCATGAAAAAACTACAGAGTTTATATTTCTCCGAATCTCTATTATTCCCAACCTCAAACCTAGAACATAACCAGTAGACTTGTTAGTTGGTTGATTTTATGACAAAATCATTATATCATTTTGTGACATCCATAAAGTGAGTTCAACTAAGAATAATTTCATTAAGAAAGTTTCTGTCTCTTTGGGGGTCAGATGCCACTTAATTATGTGATTCTTAAAGATACCAGGAATTATTGGCCAAGAAATAGCCAGTGAGTTCCTTGACCCAGCTGCCCCTTATTAATGATGTTCAGTCCTCATCCCACCTTGTTTCTGTTCCCTGATTTTTTCCTTTCTTGCCACTAAAAATATTTATCTGTCTCTTAAATTCCTTTATAGGATTTCCTACCCCCAGAGATGGCATTCTAGTGCCCTATACTGCATAATTAGGCCCAGATGCATCAGTGAGCTGCTTCCCATTCTGTTTTACTTCTTAATTATGCAGCAGTGCATTGCACTAGTTATAACCCCAATTAATTGGGCTTGCATGACCCATGTCCATTTTGCTGCTGCCATACTGCTGAGCCTGGCATATCATTAACATGAGGCTCTGATCTGGGTTGGCACTGAGGGATTCTGCTGGAAGGAAATAGATATGAGATCAATTCTAACAAAATGACTCATTTTTAAAAATTTTCTCCGTGAGACCAGTACTGGATTATATTATGAGAATATACAACATGAAGTTGTGGATAAGAATGCTTGTTATACCTGGAATCAAGAAGCCCTAGGTTCAGATGCTCCCTCAGATACTTCCTTCCTTCCTGGCTATATGATCCTAGTTGAGTTACTTAATGTATGAAAGGCCTCTGTTTTTTATCTGTAAAATAAAGAAGAATGGCCTAAATGGTCCCTAAGATCCCCTCCAACTCGAAATCTATGATGCTGTGATCTCCCCAAAATGAAATGCTGGGGATAATTCAACACCAGTGGAGATTTTTAAATCATATTAGAGATGTCCAAAAGAGCAATCTATCATAAACAGCTCAAATTTATGGAGCACTATGAGGTTTACAAGGTTCTTTCTTATAAGAGTTCCCTGAATTCAATAGTGTAAGTATTGTTATCTTTACTCAACAGATGAAGATACAAGCTCAGAAAGAAAAGTCTTTTGGCCTAGTATTTCATAGATTATCAATAGCAGAAGTGGACCCAGGTTTTCTGATCCCCAGATCCAAGGCTTTCCCCAATATGCTGTTTCCTCAGTTGAATAGTAACCCTGCTCTGAGTCCAGATGTGTACTACCTTTCCATTCTGAGAAAACCTTTATTCTGTAGAATTTTTACATCTATTGAGGATGTAGGATGTGGTGGCAGTGCAGAAGAATCCAACCATAAGGAAAGGGGGAAGCCCACTTCACTGGACCCTAAAACCTTCTCTTAGGGAGAGAAGGGAGCTCTTGGGAGGAAGGACAGGACTTCTGGGGGGAGGGGAAGCAGGACCTGAGGACAGTCAGGTCACATTTAATTTGGCCATCAGAGGATCATGAGACAGTGTGAAAATAGTTTCCATAGGGAAGAAGTCTGTGGCTCTGTCAAATAGTACCTTCCTCCTATACGTTGTCTTGGGGGCTGCCAAACCTCTGTGGTACCTTTAACGTATATAACAGAAGATGGAATATGACAGACCAAAATGCTCTCCAGGATTGTTAGGATCTGGAGTTCCTTACCTCTTGGGCCTAAAGAATAATTTCACATTTGGTCACATCTTTTTTATTCATTGTTAATAAGTGGAGGAGATACATAATAAATAAAAGGGAAGAGAAAAAAAAGGCTTGGCTAATAATCAAGAGTCTTGGAGTGTGGCCATGGGCAATTTGCTAAACTGCTGGGTGATTACATGGGTATCTGAAGAGGTTTAACGGGAGAATGGCAAGTGAGATCCAGCAAGTACAAATGCAAACTCCATTTTTTGGTCCAAAAATTAATTGCACAAAGGCAAGACAGAGGAAGCATGTTTAGATGAACATATAAAAAGCACCTGCAAATTTGAGTCATCAGTCTGACATTATAGCTGGGAATGCTAATATGATTTTAGGCTGAATTAATACAAGGGTAATACCCATGACAAAATAAATGATAGTGTCATAGCACTCTACCCTGATCAGATCATATCTGGAATATTCGGTTCTAGACTACACATTTTGGGAAACTCTTTGAAAAAGATTTAACAAACCTTGTTTTTACTGGGAAGCTTTCTTTTATTGTTTATAGTCTTTCAGTCAATCCAAAATTATTTATTTGGTATATTTTGAAGGGCTCTGGGTGAGCCTCAGCCTCTACATTCTAAATATCTTGCCATGGTATCTTAAATTCTATTAGAATTTCATCAGAGAGGTTGATTCCATGAGGAATCAACATTGCCCTTTTTCCACTCTCTTTTATAATGCAAATCCCTTTGAGGGAGATGACATATATTTATTGCTTGGCATTCAAGGCCTTCTATAATATAATATAACTCTACTTTTCCAACCTTATCTCTTACTCTCCCCCTCCATGTACTGTATGGTAGCCAAACAAAATTATTTTCTGTTCCCTGAATACATGTACTTAACATTCTGTGTGTCTGCTCCCTATGGTTCCTGTCCCCTATAATGTCCCTTTCTCCTTCTTTGCCTTTGAATTTCCATGGATCTTAATTTAATGTTAACTCAAATGCTACCTCCTCAATGAAATCTTC
The DNA here is from genome assembly GCA_023553655.1 of Myrmecobius fasciatus. Lineage (NCBI taxonomy): Eukaryota > Metazoa > Chordata > Mammalia > Dasyuromorphia > Myrmecobiidae > Myrmecobius > Myrmecobius fasciatus. Next base: position 13,333 of record JAJPUD010001508.1, on the reverse strand, counting down.
TATGTTTACTCCCAAGTTGGTTATAAGCTTTTTATCCCAGACCTCAGTCAGGACTTAGTATTTTTCTGCACCTCTCTAAAATATATATTATGAATTATTTTAAATTGTTATATATTTGGTATCCTAATCCCTTGCTGAGCTGCATCTCCCTCAGTTCCCTAGCAAAGAACTTTATACACAGTAGGTGCTTGATATTTGTTAAATTGAATTATTTAAATATTTTACACGTTAATGTGAGTAAATTCATAAGGTTAGTTCCTCATTCTTGAAAAGATTGATGGCATAGTGCCATCCAATGTGGAGCAGAGAATCCTAATTTTTTTCCCTGAGGCATTTGGGGTTAAGTGACTTACCCAGGGTCCCACAGCTAGGAAGTATTAGGTGTCTGAGGCCAGATTTGAACTCAGGTCCTCCTGACTTCAGTGCTGGTACTCTATCCACTGTCCCAACTGGCTGCCCTGAATCCTAAATTTTTAGCTGGAAAGGATCTCAGAGGCTTTCTAGTAAAGCCCTCTCATATTGTGAATAGGGAAGTCAAGGCCCAGGGAAGGTCACACAAGGACTAAATATCAGAAGTAGGAATTGAAGAAAGTTAAAGCTACGAGGGCAAAGATATTGGAGATACCACAGTTGGAAATATACCCCAAGGAGATCAAAATAGAATGAAAGACCTCAAATACGTCAAAATATTTAAGAGGTATTTTTGTAGAGGGAAAGAACAGGAAACAGAGTAGGCGTTTATTCATTGGGCAATGACTAAACAAATTGCAGTGAATAAATTTGATGAAATATAACACTGCCATAAGAAATGATGAATATGAATCAATCAATAAGTATATAATAAATGCCTACTATGTGCCAGATATTATATTGGAAATATAAGAATAAGGAACTAAATAACCCCCACTTCCAATCAATAAGTATATAATAAATGCCTATTATGTGCCAGATATTGGATTGGAAATATAAGAATAAGGAACTAAATAACCCCCACTTCCAATCAATAAGTATATAATAAATGCCTACTATGTGCCAGATATTGGATTGGAAATATAAGAATAAGGAACTAAATAACCCCCACTTCCAATCAATAAGTATATAATAAATGCCTACTATATAGGTGCCAGATATTGGATTGGAAATATAAGAATAAGGAACTCAATAACCCCCACTTATATCCTCATAGGAATTAATACTTATATATAAAATGTATGTAATATTAACAAATACAAATTTACACAATTTGTTGAATAAAGGTATTTTAGAAATGGAGACAACTAGCACTTGGGGAGGATAAAAAAAGATTTCACACAGAAGATTTTGCCTGAACTGAAACTTGAAAAATTCAGAGAATGAAGGGAGGAGTTATATGAACTGCTGCAAAGTGAAATGAGTGGAACCAGAAAAACAATATACACAATGATTATAACAATGAAATTGGAAAGAACAACAAAGAACAAAAGCCTGAACATTATGTAATTACAGTGATTACATTTGAGCCCCTAATAGAGGTGAGAAGATACACATTCTTCCCTTCTTTGCAAAAGTGGAGGAATATATGCTCTGCCTAAACTGCAGTGTTTAGTTTTGCTGAAACAATTTTCTTTCTCTCTTTTCTTACTTCTTCTCTCCCTCCCTTTCTTCCTCTTTTTTCATTTCTCCCTATCTCCCTGTCTTTCTTTCTCTCCCCACTTTCTCTCCTTCCTTCCTTCTTCTTTCCTTTCTTCCCTCTTTCATTCTTTTCCTTTCTTCTCTTTTCTTTCCTTCTCCTTTCTTTCTTTCTCTTTCTCTTTCTTTCTCTTTCTATCTCTTCCTTCCTTCATTCTTTCCTTCCTTCCTTCCTTTTTTCCTTCCTTTCTTTTTTCCTTCCTTCCTTCCTTTTTTCCTTCCTTTCTTTTTTCCTTCCTTCCTTCCTTCCCTCCTTCTTTCCTTCCCTCCTTCTTTCCTTCCTTCCTTCTTTTCTTCCTTCCTTCATTTCTTCTCTCTCTCTTTCTTTCTTCCCCAGCCTTCCAGGGGATGACTATATAGGGGAATAAAAAAAAAGATATGCTTAGAAATAAAGATGAGATATTTAAAAATCAGTAATTTTAAAAGGAAAATAAAATAAAAGGACAAAAGACAGAAAAAAGAGACATGGGGTGCTGAAAGCAAAATGTTCAAGGGGCCCCTTTTGGCAATTCCTTTTTGGGTAGTAGGCTGTGGGGAGTCAGGCCAGCATAGGGACTAATGCCAAGTTTTAACTTATGACCCCCTTTTCTTATTGAAAAGATGGTAGTTCAGTGGCATAGCAGGGTCTCTTAGTCTGGATCTTTAGAATTTCCTGCTGGAAATAAAGCTCTGTCTGGGCTTATTAGACCAAGGAGTCTGTTTGGTCTTTTTGAGCATTGAAGCTGCTGTGGTTTTGTTGTTGCTGGGTTTTTCTCCCTCTTTGCCAAGAGTCCAGAGGAAGTCTGTGGTTAGTAGTTTTCTAGTGAAGAAATACACAAACCCAGAACTTATTTAACAACCCACTCTAACTCAGATCTCCCAGCTTGATTGAACAGGATGCTAATGAAACTAAAGGAATTCCAATATTGGCCAGAGAGAGAGAAAGAGAGAAGTAATATACCCACTGTGGGCTGCTCCCTCCTCCCCACTCCACTCCACCCCCAAGTGAGCTTTGCTGATTGCTGATTGTTCTAACTGGAAGACTCAACCTCCTTCCTCTATTCTCCATCCCACCTAATGAGGATGCTGATCTAGCTTTCCAGTCTGATTTTACTTATTTTCAGAATAAGGGAGTGGGTTCCTTAAAACATCAGATTCATTATCACATTGGATTCCTACAGACATCCTGAAATGTAAGTGGGATGGGAGTGAGGGAGAGATAGAGACAGGCAGAGATAGAGATAGACAGAGATAGGGACAGAGACAAACAGACACAGAGACATACAGAGAGACAGAGACAGAGACAGACAGAAACAGGGACAGAGACAGATACAGAGACAGAGAGACAGACACAGACACAGAGAGCAGAGACAGAAATAGGGACAGAGACAGACAAAGTGAATCTTGTAAGGTCACACAATGACTCAGTCACAGAACCAGGATCCTAGGATCTCAAATTGGGAGAGACTTAAAAATCATGTAGTCCACCTCCCACATTTTATAGATGAGAAAATTGAGGTCTACAGTGATTAAGGGACTTGCTTAATGTCACATATGGAGCAAATAGCAGGATTGAAATTTGAATTTGGGTTCTCTGGCTCCAAATCTGGCATGTTTTCAACTCTATCATGGGATTTGGGAGTAGATCACTTTGATCTCAATCCAAGAAAATTCAAGAAGATTTCTCAAGGAAATCTTGACAAGGTCTTTCAGCTATGTTTCCTTCCTAGGATGGCCAGATCAGTCATATGGTAAGCAGAGGCTCCCTGGGGCCCAAAGGGAAGACTGGGCAGTTCCCATCTCAGCTTCAATGCAAGCGATATATGGTCTATTATTTTAAAAATCATTTTCTTTGGTCTAGCCATGAGGTTTGTGTCTCTTGCTCCCCACTGTGCTAAGAGGCCTGGTAGCAAACCTAAATTATGGCTGTACTTTCCAAATAATTAAACTAACTGATCACTATTTGTCAACACAATTACAGCTGCAAGAGCATTCATCTGCCAGGGAAGCCTTTTAGAAAGGCCGGTTTGGATAATAAAATTCCTACTTGTTCCATAGATTTCTATCAGGTTATTACTCTCTTAAATTACTTTAACCCCTTGGTGCCTAAAGCCAGGAAAAGATGTATGTAATGCTATAAAAGGCAAGGGCAGAAGACGGTCAGTCAAATGAAACCAGGAATGGATATATTCTAATTGCATTATTATGTGGCAGTGTTTGTCATAGCAGAATGCTAGAGGTTTGGGTAAAAGACTTTGTATGTCCCATAGCTAAGGGGAGTAGACTAAAGAATCCCATGGATTTGAGATTTGAGCTCATAGATTTCTTTAGTGAAACTGTCACCACAAATCCAATGCTCTCTGTTGGGTTCCTGTCTCTAGGGATGAGATCAAGAGAGAGCTAAGCTATTAGCATTCAGACAGGCAATTCCTGGCTGGAACTGAAGCTAGCCTTCATCACTACTGACTCCAATTCCAGTCCATGTTATATATGGATTCTGCAGCAGCAAAAGCCAAGATTCTACACCAACAGAGATGCTCATGAACAGACTCACTCACTCACTTCAATGATGGAACAAGGGGAAAAAAACAGGCTGATGTAGCTGTCCAACACCTTGTAACCTCAACTGGCTTCTTTATCTATGTCCATTCTGCTCAATCTCACTCCTGGCTCAGTCTATCACTTTGTATGGGCTGGCTCTATCCAGGGTATTTTTGTTCCTTTCCCATCTGTCTATTCCTCTTAATGTTCTTCACAGAAGTGCCAGTACAAACATCCATCAATCATTGTAGATATTTCAGGTCAGCTTGGAACAATGGAAAAATCCTAGGGAGAAATCTAATGTGCATAGGTTAAAGAAAAGGAGTTAGGGCAACTAGGTACAGTAAAAAGAAGCAAAGAGACAGATTTAGGCTTGATGCAAAGGATCATAATCCTTACAATTAGAATTATTCCAAAAGTAGCTGCTTCCAGAGTAGGTGAGTTCTTCATTAAAGGTCTTTAGATAAAGGCCAGGTATGATTTCCTTTCTACTCTGACTCTGTTATTTTGTTACACGTTAGACCAGAGCTCAGCAAGCTATGACGCATCTATAGAATTATTATCAGTGGTCTCCATTCTGATCTCTGACAGGACAGCTTACTCCTACTATGCATGAGAAGTGTCTGCTCCCATGCAACTTTAAGAACTATGTTGTCCAGTGTCATTACTAGCTCTGTATCTCAAAGAGATCATTAAAAAAAGGGAAAACGACCCACATGTGCAAAAAGGTTTATAGCAGTCCTTTTTTGTAATGGCAAAGAACTGGAAACTGAGTGGTCACCCATCAGTTGGTAAATGGCTGAATAAGTTATGTTATATGAATGTAATGGAATATTATTGTTCTACAAGAAATTATCGGCAAGAGAATTTCAGAAAGGCCTGGAGAGACTTTCATGAACTGATGATAAGTGAAGTGAGTAAAATCAGGAGAACATTGTATATGGAAACAAGATTATGTGATAATGATCAATTTTGATAGATGTGACTCTCTTCAACAATGAGGTGATTCAGGCCAGTTCCAATAGACTTGTGATGGAGAGAGCCATGTGCACCCAGAGAAAGGACTATGGGAACTTAGTGTGGATCACAACATGGTATTTTCACTTTTTTGTACCTGTTTCCTTGTATTTTGTTTTCTTTCTCATTTTTCCTTTTTGAACTGACTTTTCTTGTGCAGCATGATAACTATAGAAATATGTATAGAAAAATTGCACATGTTTAACATATATTGAATTATTTGTTCTCTAGGGGAAGGGTGGAGGGAAGAGATAGGAAAAAAATTTGGAACACAAGGTTTTGCAAGGATGAATATTGAAAATTATTTATGCATATGTTTTGAAAATAAAAAGCTTTTAAAATAATAAAAAAACTATGCTCTGCACTCAAACTACTTTCTATTCCAACTCTGGAAGACCATTCACCAGCATTCATCAGATAGTTCCATCTTCTTGTTATCAATACTCCTTAGATACACATTTAAGTTAACAACCCCTTTTACTCCCTTGCTCTTAAGAGTCTGCTATCATTTTAGAGAATGACCAGAAAAGGTCAGTTATTTGTTCTAGATCTGATTAAAATTAGTGATAGGATTACAACCAGAACTCAGGTTTCTTAGCTAGATTGGCCATATTGCACTGCTTATAAAGCAGTGTTGCTTGTTGAAGCACATCCAATCTGTTGTCAAACTGTTTCTACTTTTACATCACTCATATATGACCCTTTCTCTCCACTCATGTACTCACTACTTTGATGCAGTCCCTCATCACCACACTCCTTAATTGGTGTAATAGAGTGTTGGGTGGTCTTCCTGCCTCTAGACCATCTTCTCCCTATCCTTCTTCTTAAAGTATAGGTCTGATCATTTCATCTTCTTACTCAATAAACTCCAGTGGCTCCCTATTACCTTTAGGAGCAAATAAAAATTCCATGTTTTGGTATTTACAATCTGGCTTTTGCCTCTGTTTCCTAGTCTTTTGTTTTTTACTCCCCTCTTTTATAATTTGTCCTCTATGAGTTACTTACTCCCCTGATTCCATGACTTTTTACTGATCCTCCCCCCTTCCAGGAATTCTTTTCCTCCTCATCTCTACCTCCTGGCTTTCTATTTCTATTCTATCTTCTGCAGGAAGCTTTTCCCCATTCCACTCACAATGCCTTTGCCTCTGAGAGCGTTATAGATTATATTTCACAAAGTCTCCATCACATGGAAATACAACCATGCAGAAATAGGCTGATGTAAATTCTATAAGTTACTGACAAGACCTTCAGGAGTTTAGGCGTTTCCATTGCCCTGCCATTGTTCCCATGAGTTTTATGCTTGGTTGAAGACAATGTGTAAGTCACATTTTCTTTCAGTGTAGATTGTGGTATAACAAAATAAAGGAAAAATCTAGGTATTAGGAGGCTGATTTTTAATCTTGGTTTTTACCAAAAAACAAACAACAACAAAACAACCTTATACTATGACACTAATAAATTAACTTAATTTTTCTGTGCCTTTGTTTTGTTATAATACCAATACTACTTACTGATTAGCCTATGATAGGTTCTAGCCCAAGCTTCACTTACATATTGTTTTGCTTTTGATAGCATAGAATGAGTGTAAATAGCAATTGTTTCTGTACTGAGTAGAAACTCTGAGAGACTTCCCTTGCTTGCTTGATCTGTGTGTGGATGAAGGCAAAGTAGGCCATTTTAAATCTTTAACTATTGAATGAACATTGTCTCAGACAAACAAAAATATGAGAAAGAGCCCACTGCATCCATGGCCATCACCAGTCATCCTGATCCATGTCTTGCCACTGGTTTACAATGACTCTGTAGGAGAGAGTAGCATCACTGACTTTGCACAGTCCTACCTCACTTAAATCCAGTGCACTTGCAGTCAAGACATCACCCTCCTATTGTTATTGGTCCTCTTCAAGAATGAACAAGCAAAGCAACAAGAAACCTTCCAGGGAGTGATATGAAAATCAAATGAGATATGAGAAGACTTTGAAAAAAGTGTTATCTAAGTATTATTGTTATTGCACTTCTCAACATAGTCTAGGGTTTGAGCTATCATGAGAGTTTTTTTGTGTGTGTGTGTGTGTGTGTGGTATAAACTAAGTAAAATAAAAAGATTGGACAAATGGGGTATGGCATTGTAGAAAAGGATTCCAGAGCAAGATGCAAGAAGTGGGTTCTAGTTCTTGTTTTTTCAAGAAGTAACTAGAAATGCAACCTTGGATAAGCTCTTTGGGTCTCAATTTTCTAATATATCAAATAAAGTGGTTGGAATAGATAATCTTTAAGATTTCTTTCCATTCTAACATTCTATAAATCTATGTAGAATTAATCTAAAAGAGAGGTACATTTTCCAGAAGTATTGCTGGCTTTCACTGAGCAAGGGTTATGGGCTGCCTTTTTCCTGGTAAGTGGAGCCTGGAGATGAGATAATGCGGGACCTGAGACATAAGTGGGCTGAGAAACTTCTACTTACCACAGGCCACAATAGCACCAGAAGTCCAAGGCCAATGGATATTTCCATTTTTGCAGATAAGAGATCATGCACCACATTTCTAATAAGAGGACAATCTTGGGCAAAGCCAACATTATCTCCCTCATTTAGACAGACTCAGAAAGCTTGAGGGGACCTTAGAAGTCATTTAGTTCAACCACCCAATATTAAAAACCAAGAGGCAGCATGGTATAATGAATAAAGAGCTGGAGGGGAAGTAAGGCTAGCCAGGATTCATATCTCACTCTGACAAAGATTGGCTATGTTATACCGGATACCTAGTGTAGTGGTAACCAGAAAATTTTTTAAGATTATAAGCTTCATACCCCAAATATACAGGTAAGAACTAGAGAGAGAGATAAAGGGACAAGGACAGAGAGACAAAGACAAAAATACAGTCAGAGACAGACAGAAATGAAGGCAGAAAGATAAAAATAGAGACAAAAACAGAGAGACAGACAAACAGAAACAGAAACAGAGACAAAGACAGAGAGATAAAGACAGAGGCAAAGACAGACACAGAAATGAGATCAAGAGGTAAAAGAGACAGAGATAAAGACAGAAACATAACTAAAGAGCAAGAGACAAAGACAGACAGAGATATAAAGATAGAGACAAAAATATAGACAGAAAGACAAAGACAGAGAAACAGAGAGACAAAGACAGAGATAGAGAGAGAAAAACAGAGACAAAGACAGAGCCAGAAATAGAGACCAAGAGACAAAAGAGACAGAAATAAAGACAGAGACAGAAATAAATACCAAGAGACAAAGACAGAGACAAAAATAGAGACTGAGAGACAAAGACAGAGATTAGAGATATAAAGATAGAGACAAAAATAGAGACTGAAAGACAAAAACAGAAACAGAGACAGAGAGACAAAGAGAGAAAGAGAGACAGAAACAGAAACAGAGACAAAGACAGACAAAGACAGAGACAAAGACAGACACAGAAATGAGACCAAAAGACAAGAGACAGAGATAAAAACAGAAACAAAACTAAAGACTAAGAGACAAAGACAGAGACAGAGATATAAAGATAGAGACAAAAATAGAGACTGAAAGACAGAGAGACAGAAACAGAGACAAAGGCAGAAATATATAGAGAAAAACAAAGACAAAGCCAGAAATAGAGACCAAGATACAAATAGAGATAAATATAGAGACAAAACTAAAGACCAAGAGACAAAGACAGAGACAAAAATAGAGACTGGGAGAGAAAGACAGAGATATAAAGATAGAGACAAAAATAGAGACTGAAAGACAAAAACAGAAACAGAGACAGAGAAGCAAAAGCAGACACAGAGAGATAAAGACAGAGACAAAAATAGACACTGAGAGACAAAGACAGAGACAGAAAGCTAGAGACAGCCATCCAGAAATAGAGAACAAAAACAGTGACAAAGACAAATAGGGATTAAAAGAGATAGAACTTGTTTGTACATAATTATTTGTATGTAGTCTCTCTCATTAGTCTCTGACTCCTGGAGCACAGGCACTGTGTTTTTTGCCTTTCTTTATATTCCCAGAGGGCAGCTCAATGGCACAGTAGAGAGAGTACCAGGCTTACAGTGAAGACTCATCATCCTGAGTTCAAATCTGTCCGCAGATACTTACTAACTGTGTGAAACTGGACAAATATTTAACCTTGTTTGCTTCAGTTCCTCACTTATCAAATGAGCTGGAGAAAGAAACGACAAATTGTTTTAGTATCTTTACCCAGGAAAACCCTACCAAACTGGGGTCACAAAGAGTCAGATATGACTGAAAAATAACTGAGAAATATTTCCAGAGCTTAGTACAGTACACATAGTAGGCATCTAGTAAAATCTAGTTGACTGAATGACAGAGAACATCTGTAGATGGCTTCTTGTAGCCTCAGACCAAGACTGGTCTCAGGTAAAACTGGACTCAACAGTGCTTTTCTCCAGTGCCCCTGTAATCCATTCATCCAGTCATCAGTTTTCTATACAAATGGGGTTGGATTGACTCTGCTATCAGATTATCAAAACCTCCAACTCCAATTTGCCCTAAGGGAGAAAGACTGGCCCAGAAAGTGCTTTTAAAAACATAACTATTGTGGACTTAGGAAGACAGATTCATCACAGTCACTTTCCTATTTTATTTTCTGTATTTAAGATCGCAGGCAGTTTGACAGCACAGTCCAGCATATGGGAGGATTTCCCCTTGGACACACACACACACATACATACATACATACATGAGAACACTCATACAAATAAGGAAAACCACCTGAGAACCTCCACATGGCCAGTCACTCCACTGTGCCAAGGTGAGCTTTCATTTAATTCTCTCTCTCTCACTGCTTCAAAAACAAGAATTTGCAATAGCAATATGATTTGGCCAAACTTCAAATACCAGCATGGAAGCCCTGAATTTTCTAGATTTTATGTGCTGACTGAGGTAGTTAAGACATAGGAGAGAGTATGGTATCTGAATGAGAGCAAATGTCAAAAGTTGCTGCTACTCCACTCCCAGAGATCAACTGTCCTGCTTTCCAATACTAGAAGAAGAAAAATATGTTGACAATCTAGAATTGTCTGATTTTCAGGTGGAAGGTAACCAAAGTTGTGTAGTATTCTGGGAGAAAAGGACAAAATTTGAACTGATGACCCATCATTCTGAAGCATAGAGTGAGTGAAACCTGTAACTTAGAAGTCTAAAAAGTCTCTAGTTCCCTACTTTGAATCTGCCAGCTCCATGTGTCCATTGTCTCATTCTCAGCAATTATGAGCCATGGCAGAATCAATAGGGAGTATAAATTCATAATTACAGATAAATTTATTCAGGAAGGAGAAGTTATGCTAAATACAGTGTAGAGAACCCAGTCCTTGGATTCCTGTTGATCCAGGAACTGAGAGTGATATAAAACATAGGTGGATATGATAATTTTACCACTGAGAAGCAAATCAGTCAGAAAAATCTAGCTAGTAAAATTTATTTCAGGCAGCTCCTTCAGAAAAGAGAACATGAATCATGGAAAGGGAGATCATTTGACCTTTAGGGACTGGAGAGCATAATACTCCATCCCCAACTCTCACCATGAAGGGTGACATGGGACAAAGAATTAAGGGAAGGAGTCTGAAGTGATGATATGCACGTGGATGACTCAGGGAGAAATCATGTGCACAGCTGTTTGCTATCATGGATTATCTTCAGGGCTATAAAAGAATGATCAAGATGGTTCTTGACTGCTGGTTATCACATGGCGGCAGGCTGGCCTCTGAGTGCTGATAGTAGAATGGCTGAGAGTGAAGGAGGACAGACTGTGGATGCCTGGAACCATTTCCACTTGAACATGTTTGTCAGCCAGGGATCATGTGTCAATGTCTTTGTTGTGGGGGTGCTGAATGATGAGTGTTGAGAGCAAACACTGTGGGTCATTGGTTGTGTGTCTGCTGATGAGTATGTGTAGAAAGAAAGAGCCTCTGTCCGTGGAGTCATTTTACGTGGCAGGGGCAAGCTAGCCCTGAGGGTTAATTTTTGGAGTTGATTCTGTGCAGACCACATAAGGAATGAGTTCTAGCTAACCCCAGTGCAGGAATTCCAGTCTATGCTTGATCAGGAACATGAGGAGTCCTTGGTCTTAGTTCTAATCCCTACAAAACAGTCCATTAAGGTAGACTATGCCCAGTCTCTGGTCACATTTGGTCTTGAGCCATGGATGAAAGTTGCCCCTTTTTGGATTAGAATGTTCTTCATAGGGAATAAAAGAATACTCGAGAGACAGTCTAGAAAGAAAGAGAAGTAATATGATAGTTAAGTGTTTAAAACAATCCTTAAGACAACTGTACGTTAAACAATTCCTTAAATCCAAATTGGTGAAATCTTTTGAAGCTCTTTTAGGGAAATAGATATTCATTTTGGAATTTGATTTGGAAGCAGGGTAGGTAGCAGGAAAGGAAGACAGGAAGATGAAAGAAGGGGAAGGGAGGAAAGAAAAGGAAAGAAAAGGAAAAAGGAAGGAAGGAAAAGAGAGAGATGGGAATGGCATTAATATCTTTCTTGGCTAGTTTCTAAGAGGAAGAAAAATATTGAATAGCAAGACTGGGGCAAAGATATACTTGCTCAGGTTCCAAACTTTCATATCATTAATTTAGGGCTGGATAAAATTATTTTAGAAAGCTAAGATGTAACCAAGTCTACAGAGACAGAGACAAAGATACAGGGTCAGAGATGTATTGCCCTATAATTGATGCTCAGGATCAAGATTAAATGATAAGAACCTTGCAAATAACAATAGACAATCATCTTTAAAATTGTTCAGAATCATTAATAATCAAAGAAACATGAATCAAAACAAGTCTACAACTTCACATCCATCAATGAGTAATGCTGGGAATGATGAGCAAATTTGATATTGATGGAGTTATGGTAAATTAGGCAAGATAATTCAGGGTTGGTAAGGCTGCATCTTGGTCCAACCATTCAAGCAAATTTACTGAATTGTTCACAGTCCTTCACCCTGAGATCTCATTGCAGATTTATACAGCAAGAAAGTTAATAAAATCAAGAAAAGACACATACATTCAGCAATATCCATACCATCATTATTTGTGACAACAAAAATCTGGAAACAGAATTTTGCCCAACAATCAGAGAATGGCCATAACAAAATGCAGCTTAGGGATCTATTTTAATGTTATTATGCTATATAAAATAATAAATATGAAGGGTTCAAAAATGTGTCAAAAGTTTTATGAAGGGGTGTATGAAGAGTGCAAAAAGTAGAGCCAAACATGGACAACAATTGCAGCAATATCAATAATAAATAACAGCACTAAAAGGCAACAAAATTTAGGTCAAGTAAAACAGTCAATAATGTTACCATAGCATCATGGTTAAAGCACAGATCCTTCTTGTCTGTTAATATCTAGAAAACTCCAAGAATGAAATATGACATGACCTATCAGTTATATTCACTGCTATGCGAGGGTCTGAATAGTACTATGTAACTGTTTCCAGGAAATAGAATGTGTGTGTGTGTGTGTGTGTGTGTTAAGGGATGTAGGTTGTTTGTATGTTTGTTGACAGTGTTTGTCATATCAAAATATATCAATACAAAATGTCAATTAATTAACTAGAACTCATTAAGTTCTCCTGCAATTACCCAAAGTTCCAGGAGTTCTCCCCTGAAACCTTAAAATGATTAGTCTCCAAACTCCTGAATGATTAATCTCCAATCTCCTTAATATCCAAAGCTCCAAAATGGTGTTTTTAGCAGGTATCATAATTTGGAATCTCTAATTCATTTATAATGCCACAAATCCCTACAAATCAGAAAAGAGTTTTCCTTTCTTTGAGTATCTAACTTTATGAGATCCCAGCATGGCCAGAGCTAAAATGACAAATGATTGTTTGTTGTTATTTGCAAGGTTCTTCTCATTTAATCTTGATCCTGAGCATCAGTTTTTTGGAGTATTTCTTTTTTTTTTTCTCTTTTTTCCTCTTCCCTCCTCTCCTTTCCATTCCCCTCCCCTCATCTCTCTTGTTCTCCCCTTTTCTTTTCTCTCCTCTTCTTTCCTTTTCCTTCCTTTTCCTTCTTCCTCTTCTTTCTCTTTCTTCCTTTCTCCCTCCCTCCCTCCCTCCCTTCCTTCCTTCCTTCCTTCCTTCCTTCCTTCCTTCC
>JAJPUD010001507.1:390573-420975 GCA_023553655.1 Myrmecobius fasciatus | reverse complement strand
ATTTTGAGGAAGTTGAATTGTCAAGATTAAACATTGGATATTGTGGAGAAAAAAGCTAGAGTCAGTACTCAAAGAAAACTTCAAGATGGTAAACTGGGTGATTGTAAGGATGATAATGTGGAAATAGAGGGAAACTAGGGTTGGGCATATATATATATGTGGGAGTCATCTGCGGAGATAAAAATCATTAACATTTATGTAACATTTACTTTGTGCCAGTCATTGGGCTAACTACTTTGTAATTATTGTCTCATTCAATATTCACAACTCTGGCATGTAAATACTTTTATTATTCCTATTTTACTAATGAGGAAACTGAAGAAAGCAGGGGTTAAATGACTTTCCCATGACCACACAGTTCATAAGTGTTAGAGGTCAAATTTGAGCTCTGACTCTAACTCTAGCACTACATGGTTGCTGATGATAATTGAATTGCTGCTGCTGCTAATTGAATTATTGTCTGCTGATAGGATCATGATGAAAGAGGGGAATTTCGGGACCACTTGGTCTTAAATCATACACCTTTAGATTTAGAAAGGATCTCAGAAGTCTTCTAGTTCACCTTATTTGAATATAATGAATTCTCAGTGAATTAGATTCTTGGTTGAAAAAATGTGGAAGACCTCAGAAGTCAAGGCCATAAAGGGTGTTTACTGGCAGAGACTAGAGCAAGGGATATTTAACTCCCTGTTCTAGAGCTGTTTCCATTAGATCATAGCTGCTCCATCTTTTCAGAGCTGATACATTCTACAGATCTGCTTTTCTTTTGAAAATTTCCATTAGTGGATAAATATGAGAGTCTTTGAAAAGGATCTTTGATACATATTAGGAAGGGGTAGAAATATTTAATAAGTGAAGACTATATATAAAGGGAAAACCTCCACAGGGAGGTTTCCTGACAGTCCTCCAATGTAAAGACTGCAGTCAGTGACAGAGAAAACTTTTCTATGGTTTGATCTTTTCCTGGTCAAAATACAATGATGTACAATGAGAGTGATGGACAGAAAATGATAGAATTGCCAACCCTGCTGAGATTTATGAGAACTGCTTGCTGGGTTTTGAAGGGGAAGTAGAGGAGCTACAATCAAGAATGAAGAATGGTACCGTTTTATGAATGTCACTGGGAGCTATAGAAATAAAGGCTCCTGTGTATTTGAGACTATGTTTATCTGGGAATTTACAATATATTTTTTGGAATATCGATTGCAACACTATTAAAAAGTTTCCTTTTCCTAGTGTTTCTATTTTGAGTACCATTTTGTTTTCCTTTTTTTAAAATAACATTTTCTTTCTTTAATGTTATGAACTCTGTATTTGAAAATGAAGAGTTTTTCAGTATACTGGCAAGTATCATGCATATGTTTCTCTGAGTTACCTAGGTGGGGATTATGAGTCAGAGAAAGAAAGAAATTTCCAAAATTGTATTAAAAATGTGTCCAAATCTGCCAAATTGTGCTGATATCTTTGCTCTCTAATCTCTTAAGTTTCCACCACATTTTATTCTCCTTGTTTTCATCCTACCCTTTTAATCAAATTTTTTCTCCTTCATGTTTGTGACAGAGTACAAATAGCATAGTTGCAGAGTTTGTAAACTTGGGTTCTAATCATGGCTCTCACACTGAGTGTGGCTTCAGGCATATGAAAAATCGGAGTTATCATTTCACATCATCTATAAGATCCTATGGGCAACTAGGTGAGGCAGTGTATGGAGGGCCGTCCAAAAGACAAATGAAAAATGACTTACCAATAACAACAACAATAAGATCCCTTCCAGCCCCTAAATATTTTGATCTTGTGGTTCTCTGTAAAACATCTTACTATCCTGGGACTGGATCTTAATGAAACTCAGTTTAATCATTTATGAACAGTAGGAGGAGTTTGGTCTATATAGCCTATGTAAAGTGTAGTGCTTTTGAAGAAACCAAACTGTTTACTGCTATAAAAGCCCAACACTTTCACACCAATATTCTCCTGGTGTTATGGTGCCATATGGCTGTTAATCCTAGAGTACCAGAATCTTAGAGGAATTAATATTACAAACAACTCAGAAAGCAATGGAATGACATATTATGGGTGTAAGCAGGATGTAGCATTTTCTCAAAGTTGTTGAGACGGCATAAAAAATTATCAAGGGAATATATAATATATTAATATAATTGTATATACAACATATTGCATGCTGTATAATATAATATATACTGTATAATAATCATATTATATTTGTGTATTTATGTGTATTGTATACATACACATATGTATATACATATATATATGTATGATGAATAGTTCAAGAGGTGTGATGACATTCCTGTATGATGAATAGTTCAAGTGGTGTGATGACATTCCTGAGTTAATAAACCAACTGGAGAAGGACTTTCAGAGCATTCATTGGTTGTTGTTTGGTCATTTTGGTTATGTCTGACCCTTTGGGAATCAGACATAACTTGGCAAAGATACTAGTGTAGTTTGTCATTTTCTTTTCCAGCTCATTTTACCCATTAGGAAACTGAAGCAAACTGAGGTAAGTGACTTGCCTAGGGTTATACAGCTAGTAAGTGTCTGAGGCCGGATTTGAATTCAAGTTTTCCTGTCTCCAGACCCACCACTCTATGTACTGTATAACCTAATTACCCTATTCATTGGATTCATTATATTCGTTGAATAGCTACACTAGGGAAGATTTCTAGGAAATCCCAGAGAAAGATCATACAATAAGTATGGAGGAGTTGAGATCACTTTTAAGAGATGGGATATATAATTGAATCAATGCTCCTCCAAAGTAAAGTATTAATTACTTACATCAACAAATTCTAATTTTTTTTCTTGACAATTAGGCTATGCAGTGAAGAAGCCTGATTTTGGAATCAGAAAGACAAATTCAAATCTTACTTCAGGCCCTCATTGGCTGTGTGTTCCTGGACAAGTCACTAAAACTTTCTTGAACTCAGTTTCCTTATTTATAAAATAGGGGGTTGAATTTGAAGATCCTTTTCATATCTAAATCTATGATCCTATAGTCCTGTAATATTTCAGACTTAAAGGTCATGGGAAAATATGGTTTTCAAAGAATTTAAAATGAGGATTACCCAAAGGGTAATGACATATGAATGATAGGTATGAGCAGGTCACAATGAATTATAAATAAGAAACTGCACAGCAAAAATGTGTAAAAAATGCCATTTGGGAAATTTAGGACTGGAAAAAGCAGATTAACGAACCAAATAACAAGAGTTAGGAATAAAGGAGGGTGGAGCCAAGATGATGGAGAGTAGACAGGTCTTTGAGCTCTTCCTAGCTTCAGATCAAGCCTCTGAACTAGTTTTGTAGTAACAGAACACACAAATATTTGGAGTGTAATAAATTTCTAGCACAAGATATTTTGGTAGAAGTTCAGAAAAGGTCTGTTTCAATTATGCACAGGGTTAGAAGGGAGGTGGGAGGGAGAGGTAGAGCATAGGCTCTTTCCACATAAATAAAGTCAGAGCTAATCAATGGAAAAATATCAAGTGCTCATGGGTAGGTTAATAAAAATGACAATAATGACTAATTTAATCTACTTATTCAGTACCATACCAATCAAACTTCCAAGAAATTATTTTACAGAGCTAGTAAAAATAATAACAAAATTCATCTGGAAGAACAAAAGGTCAAGAATTTCAATGTAATTAATGAGAAAAATTGCAAATAAAGATTGTCTAGCTGTACCAGAGCTAAAACTACATTATAAAGCAATGGTCATCAAAACCATTTGGTACTGGCTAAGAAATAGCCCATCAATGGAAGAAGTTTAGGTTCACAAGACACAATAATCAATGATTATAGTAATCTAGTGTTTGATATTATAAGCAAATTAAAGGAACAAAGAATAGTCTACCTCTTGGATCTGTGCAGAAGGAAGAAATTTGTGGCCAAAGAACTAGAATACATTATGGAATGAAAAATGGATAATTTTGATTATATTAAGTTAAAAAGTTTTTGTACAAACAAACCCAATGCAGACAAGATTAGAAGGGAAGCAGAAAACTGAGAAAAAAATTTATATCCAAGGGTTCTGATAAAGACCTCATTTCTAAAATATATAGAAAATTGACTGAAATTTATAAGAATTCAAGCCATTCTCCAATTGATAAATGGTCAAAGGACACGAACAGACAATTTTCAGATGAAGAAATTAAAATCATTTCTAGTCATATGATAAAGTGTTCTAAATCACCACTAATCATAGAAATGCAAGTTGGCTGATGACAGCAAAAGATAATGATGAATGTTGGAGGGGATGTGGGAAAACTGGGACTCTAATACATTGTTGATGGAGTTGTGAAGTAATCCAACCATTCTGGAAAGCAATTTGGAACTATGCCCAAAGAGTTATCAAACTGTCCATACCCTTTGGTCCAGCAGTGTTTTTATTGGACCTGTATCCCACAAAGACATCATAAAAATGGGAAAAGGACCCACATGTACAAAAATGTTTGTGGCAGCCCTTTTTGTAGTGGCAAGAATTGTAAACTGAATGGATACCTATTAGTTGGAGAATGGCTGAATAGGTTATAGTATATGAATGTTATAGAATATTATTGTTCTTTAAGAAATGATCAGGAGGATGATTTTAGAGAGGCCTGAAGAGACTTACATGAACTGGTGTGAAGTGAAATGAGTTTAACCAGGAGAACATTGTACAAAACAACAGCAGGATAATACAATGATTAATTCTGATGGGTGTGGCTCTTTTCTGCAGGGAGGTGATTCAGGCCAGTTCCAATGGTCTTGTGATGGAGAGAGCCATTTGCATCCAGAGAGAGGACTGTGGGGATTGAGTATGGATTAGTACATCATATTTTTACTTTTTTTTACTGTTATTTGCTTGCTTTTTGTTTTCTTTATCATTTTTTCTTTTTTGATAGGATTTTTCTTGCATATATGCACATGTATATACACATATGTAAGTACTACATGTAGATAATATGTCTATATTAGTTATGAATTAACATAGCTTAATATATAAATAAAAATAATTCTGCCTAGCCTTAGGTACTTCAGAAGTAGTTTCATTTTGCAAATAAGGAAATTGAGGCTCAAAAGTGAAATGATTTACTCTTGTAGCTAGTTAGTGACATTTGTAAGACTAGAAACTAGGTCTCTTTTCTCCAATTTATTGGATTGGCTCTACTTCAGTAAGAGTTTAGAACTCATAAACCATATTATTTCTAAATCTGCCAAGTTTGAAAAAAATATTGGCTCCGACGTTCTCCATGATCAAAGCAACCCCAATTATAGCATTATATTAACCAAGCTTAAAAAAAAGTATTACAATTTTCAACCTTTCTGAACTGTAATTAGTTATCTAACTGTGTAGCCAAGTTTCGTTGGTATATTTGCATAGTTAATTAATTATGATTTATTTAAAAGTACTCAATTTGTAAAACTTTGTTCTCTATTGCCTACAAATCAAATTGCCAAGGGATAGATTTGTTTTTAAGTCTTCTTTTAATCGTTTTAAAGATTAAAAAATACTAAAATATGTACTGAAAGACATGAGAATTTTTCTTCACGTTTTAAGAAAATTTAAGCTTTTAAAGAAAAAAGGGGCAAAGATATGAGAAAGTTGATACAAATATAAATGACCATTGCAGGGGGATGTGAGAGATACTTTGGGAGGAGCCTTGATTCTTCTAAAACACTGGCAGTATAATTGATGAAATAATGATCCAAAAAAATAGCACTTTTTCAAAAATGATATCAAAAGTACACCATAACATGAATTTCTCACTTTTGGCTTTTAAAAAGGAACATTACTGAATAACTGGAGGGTCCTTAGTTTATTGGAAAGAACAATTTCTATTTTACAGACAGAAATTGGAAGGTTATGTGAGTTACCTATATTGACAAAACTAATACAATATAGACCAAATATGTTAAAATATTTATATGGCATATAGTAAATTCTATACAAATATTATTTATCATAAATTATCATTCATCATCATCATCATCATCGTTGTTGTTGTTAGGAAAAGTCTATCTTCTATATGGTCCCAAAGATCTGCTTGTGAAGTTAAAAAAATTGGCCAATCATCTGGATGTTTTCAAACACCAATATTTTCAGTATATGCTTACTTTAACAATTTAAGGATTTGTAGTTCCATTTCTGTATGATATACCCTCTACTGACAATTCATAGATCATCACATTTTTCTTCCTTAAGAAACAATGTTTGTCTGCTGGGAAAATTGGAAACTACCATGGAAGAAACTAGGCATTGACCCACACCTAACACCATATACCAAGATAAGGTCAAAATGTATTCATGATCTAGACATAAAGAATGATATTATAAACAAATTAGAACAATGTAGGATGGTCTACCTCTAAGACCTGTGGAGGGGGAAGGAATTTGTGACCAAAGAAGAACTGAGATCATCATTAATCATAAAATAGATAAGTTTGACTATATCAAGTTAAAAAGTTTTTGTACAAACAAAATGAATGCAGACAAGATTAGAAGGGTAGCAATAAACTGGGAAAATATTTTTACATTCAAAGGTTCTGATAAAGGCCTCATTTCTAAAATATATAGAGAATTGACTCAAACATATAAGAATTCAAGCCATTCTCCAACTGATAAATGGCCAAAAGATATGAACAGACAATTTTCAGATGAAGAAATTGAAACAATTTCTAGTCACATGAAAAGGTGCTCCAAATCACTATTGATCAGAGAAATGCAAATTAAGACAACTCTGAGAAACCACTACACACCTGTCAGATTGGCTAAGATGACAGGAAAAGATAATGATGAATGTTGGAGGGGATGTGGGAAAACTGGGACACATACATTGTTGGTGGAACTGTGAATGGATCCAACCATTTTGGAGAGCAATCTGGAACTATGCTCAAAAAGTTATCAAACTGGGCATACCATTTGACCCAGCAGTATTTCTACGGGCCTATATCCCAAATAGATTTTAAAGGAGGGAAAGGGACCCACATGTGCAAAAATGTTTGTGGCAGCCCTTTCTGTAGTGGCTAGAAACTGGAAATTGAAAGGATGCCCATCAATTGGAGAATGGCTGAATAAGTTATGGTATATGAATGTTATGGAATATTATTGTTCTATAAGAAACGGCCAGCAGGATGATTTCAGAGAGGCCTGGAGAGACTTGCATGAACTGATGCTGAATGAAATCAGCAGAACGAGGAGAACATTATACACAGCAACAAGACTATACGATGATCAATTCTGATGGACATGGTCTCTTAGCAATGATGTGATTCAAATCAGTTCCTATTGTTCAGCGATGAAGATAGTCATATACATCCAGAGAGAGCCCTGAGGGAACTGAGTGTGAACCACAACACAGCATTTTAATGCTTTCTGTGAATATTTCCCTGCATTTTGTTTTCCTTCTTAGTTTTTTTTTGTCTCTTTCTAGATCTGATGTTTCTTGTGCAGTAAGATAACTGTATAGATATGTATACATATATTGGATTTGTCATATAATTTAACATATTTAGCATGTATTAGATTACCTGTCATCTAGGGGTGAGGGTGGGGGGAAGGAGGGGAAAAGCTTGGAACAAAAAAAAAGTTTTGCAAAGGTCAATGTAGAAAAATCACTCATATGTTTTGTAAATAAAAATCTTTTAATAAAAGAAAAGAAAAAGAAACAATGTTTGTAGATTGCTGGGGCTTACAACCCTTTTATTGATGCACCTTCTGAACCTAGCTAAGTTAACCTTCATATTACATAC
This sequence comes from Myrmecobius fasciatus, assembly GCA_023553655.1. Lineage (NCBI taxonomy): Eukaryota > Metazoa > Chordata > Mammalia > Dasyuromorphia > Myrmecobiidae > Myrmecobius > Myrmecobius fasciatus. The sequence continues at coordinate 413,223 of JAJPUD010001507.1, read as the reverse complement.
ACCCTATTCCTTGGCCAGAGCTGAATGGCTTTCAAATTAGTAGGACAAAGTAGAGCTCCTTTTGTCTTTGAGAACAAAGGCTTAACTCCGTAAGTGAATTTAATGTAATCCAGGTATAATTCAGTGAAGTGATCAGTGTAAAGAACAGAATGATGGAAGGAGCTTTCATAACATCATAGATCTTAAGTTGAAAAAGGGTTGAGATATTTAAAAAACCAACACAAACTCTTTTCCCAATTTAACAAAAGAAAAAACTGAGAATCAGAGAATAGTGACTTGTCCAAAGTCACATAATTAAATAATTCAATCATATGTTGGCTAAGATGGCCTAGTATCTTGAAAGTTGAACAGTAAAGTGGATGGGAATTCCTGGAGAGCCTTAAGATCATCAGCAGGTCATATAGCTTTCTAGAGGGTATCTGGAGGGTGCAAATTCACAGTAGTTTGAAAGGCCAATAGGATGCAATAGTAGGTATGGTAGGGGGTAAGGCTTGGAATGGGGTGCTATATTTCTCTGGAAGTGTTGTAATCAGTGACTCCCTAGCTCATTATGTGGCACAGAAGCAGCCATATCTCTCTTCCCTTTAGCTACCCTCATCCCTTTGAACAGTCCAGTGTCAAGAAAGGAGTGAATGGAAGGCAAGGGAGAAGGGCAACCTTGCCGGTGGCTATTTCTGTCTTGTGGGTCCAGATGTGCCAGAAATCATGTTAGTGGTGGTGATTTAAAGGAAAAGAATGAGACAATCATTACTTTAAAATGTTTTTAGTCTATTACTTTTTTCTAAGATCAAATTCAGGGATCTTTCCACAATACCATGCTCCCTGTTCTTTTTCTTTTCATCTGAATTTTAGAATATTTTAGGTAGATTCATAGACTCATTTCTTATAAACCAGTTCAGTAATGATGTCAATAGAGAATATTCAGTCATTATACTGGCCTAGAGAATTTGTCAATTACTGAAGGATTCTCTAACGTGTTTATTTCAATTTTGAATTTGGGGATACATATGAATCAGCACCAAACATCTATTTTTCTGTGTTCTGTCTCTAAAAAGTTGTGCTGAGAGTTTGCTCCCCCCTCCAAGCAGGTAATATTTTGCTTAATATTAAACACTAACACAAATAATTAAACTTTCTTTAACTATTTTCATTTAAATGAATTAATTCCATATATAAATGTTAACAAGGTTTCAGTTGCTCCTTATAGATCTCCATCAGATTTTTTTAGTTTCATTCACTTTTACCCATATATAATCCAAGTTAGTGAGTATATTTTTCTGATTCTTTTTTTCTTGCTATGTATTAATTTATAAAAGTTTTTCTGGATTTTATATTACTTGTATTATGTTGGTCCTGATGGCATTATAGTATTACATTTGGTTTTTATAACAATTTCAGGATATATTCTCAGCAAATAAATTATTAGATATTAAGATAGCATTAAAAAATATTTACTTGATGTGAGTCTTTTCAAAGGCTTACTGAGATTTGAAAGTGAGCCTGAATTCTTGAAGGTTAGCCTAAAAAAGTCAGGGTTCAGGCTGATAAAACTTCAAAGCCTTTGAATATATCTTAACAACAAATTGTCATCTAAAGACAAAGCTAAGGTCAGAGAAACTGGTGGTACAGAGGAAATAGGATTGTGATTAGGATCACAGAACTTGTGTTTTAGATTCAAGTTTGGCTATTTATGATCTATTTATTTTATTTCTCTGAAACGCGTTTCCTCTTATGAAATGAGGGAGTTGGGACTAGATGACCTCCAAGTTCTTTCCTACTCTTTTTTTTTTTTTTTTTTGCTTTTTGCTGAGGCAATTGAGGTTAAGTGACTTGCTCAGGGTCACACAGCTAGGGAATGTTAAGTGCCTGAGACCAGATTTGAACTCAGGTCTTCCTGACTTCAGGGCTGGTACTCTATCCACTGTACCCCACCTAGCTGCCCCAGTTCTTTCCTATTCTAATCTGTGAGACTGCCATTGTGGATTGTCCATTGTTTTCAAAGAGAACCAATTACATCATAGGTGATGTCTTGGTTGTGAATTAGATTTAAATAAGGCACAATAGCACAAAATTATCAACCTCACGTCTCTCCTTCAGTCATCAAAGTTCATTGGTAAGACAAAGGTCAGGATGACTGGCGATGGCCTGAGATTCAGTGGATGACCTGGCATCCATTGATGTCTGATCATGTCCTAAGCCCCAGAGAACCTGCTTCACTTGCCTTCATGTCCACTGGAACAAATTGTTCCTATCCTCCCATTCAACTGGGAGAAGTCTTCATGTGCTTGGGGTACACACTGCCCCCCCAGTCACCAATGGTTTTTAAGGTCTGTTGGTTACCCTCAATGTGGTTTAGCCCATCTACTGAGATGGTTTACTGAGGTGCAGCTATTGTGCATACTACAGTTTCATGAAGCCACAGGTGAAAGTTGAGTAAATCAGGTAGATAGCAAAAGTGGATGAGCACCTAATGGAAGAAAGGAGGAAGAAGAGGAGGAAGAAAAAGAAGAGGAGGAGGAAGAAAAAGAAGAAGAGGAAAAAAGGAGAAGCAGAAAGGATAAAGAAAAAAAATTGTTGGAATAAGGGTAAATAGATAAGCCCCAGCTTGTATTTAAAACTTCAGGTCATGCAGCCATCTTCTTATTTTACTTAGTCCTAGTCCAGATTCATTTTGTCCTGTTTGAAACAGAAAAATGATTTATATAAAGGAAAAATATTAATGCCATTATTATGAGACTTCCGTATATTGCCCTTTAAACAGATTCTTGTTGTTGACTTTTGGACACTAATGCCGTGAGACATTTTTTTTATGATTACATGTTAATTAAATATTCTGATTACATTACATTATGATTACATATTCCCTTGCTTCAGTTTTTCCAAAGGCAGTGCTTTAGATGAACTTCAAGTAGTCTTTCATAAATTATCACTTAATAAAAGAAAAGAAGCGTAACCAATTCTAATTAAGTGTTCAAGTACTAACCATTTTTTTTCTCCAGAAATAAGTTCTGTAGAATTTGAGCATCTTGGTATTCTGGGAAGCTAAAAAAAACAAACAAACAAAAAAACTACAAAACCCATAGCAACTAAAAAAACGACATTGTTAAATAAATGAGATGCAAAATTTGATTTACCTTAATATTGTTACAGTCTGGTGGGGAAAATCCACAATATTCTTCATTCTGTCACTTACAAATTAAAAAGTATCCATTGTTTATCTAGGCCCTAAAATGCTATGTCTGTCAAGGCAGAATAGAAGCTGTGATTGATATGCCTAGTTTTCTGGCAAAAAGTGTACATCATGTGTTCTCCTGGGTGTGCAGTCATTCACACACACATGTACATCTAATTTGGAAAGCTTCTTATCTGAAGACAAGTTCTGTATATTCTTGCACAAAGTAAGGCTGACCTTGAAGGTGTACCAGACAATGGCAGTACTTTCAATCTATTAGCTCACTTGAATCCTGGGAGTGCTGTTTCTATCCACATTTTCCAGATGAGGAAGCAGGCTTTAGAAAGGTTGATTCTTACCTAAGGCAACATGAGATTGTGAGCTCCTTGAAGGAAAGGACTCTTTTGGCTTTTCTTTGTGTCCCAAGTGCATAGGACAGTGCCCAGCACATAGTAAGTACTTAGTAAATACTTGCTGATTTGATGTAATCAGGAACAAAACCAGGAGAATACTGGTTTCTGTCATTATGAATCCCTCATATCATTTATTATTTATATGAATGAGATAGCACAAAATAGCAGAAAGAGCAAATTGACAGAGTAAGGAAGGCCAGTTTCAAATTCTCTCTCAAACAGTTACAACTATGTGATTTTAAATAAATCATTTAAACACTTGGTACCTCAGTTTCTTTATCTGAAAAAATTATGCTGTTATATTGAATGACTTCTAAAGTGTCTTTTGATTTTAAACTTATGATCCTATGAATGTATGAAAATCTGTTTATTAAGGGCTTACTATGTGCAAGGTAGTATGGTATGTGCTGGAGATACTGATAGAAAAAAGCAAGAAGCACCTTTTTTCATGGAGTTCACATTTTAATTACAGGAAAAACAAATTTTGGAAGGTGCATCTGTTGGAAAGGTAGAAGGGTTTGATGTGCATGGACAGGTCATATGGCAATGCCTGGGGATCTGGAGGTCATAGAGTCAAAATAGTTAATAAGTCTTGCTGGACTTTAGATGATTTGTCCGACTGGACATCTTAAGGATTATGCCAGGAAATTCTGGCTTATCCAAGTATCTATCTCCATTTGCCTAGGGTTGGAATGGTGGTAGAAAAATATGGCCCACCAAAATTAGAAAGAATATAACAGGCAAGAGAGTTGGAATGGAACAGGGATTCTGGATTTCTTCTCACAGGGCAGAGTATGGAGGGTCATCCTTGAGCTAGAAAGGGGAAAGAGAAAGGAAGCAAACCAAACAATAGGCTGATTTATAGATCATTTTTTCTTTGTTTTATGTGTGTATGTTTCACTTTTCAACCTGGGTTGTAATTGTCTCTTTCATTAATCCTTTTTGTGATTTTAGAAGTTAAGTTTTCTGAACCACTGTTTCTTCCTCATCTGAAGAAGAGAAATTGGACTAGATGGTAAGTCCCCTTCCAACTCTTTCATTCAATGTTCTATGAACTCAACTGTGTCAAACTTTTTTTGCAGTCCTACACAGTTCTAATCCTGTAGTTAAGCTCTTTAAAAAACACAAAACAAAACAAAACCCCTATTTTTTTAAAGTGTTTTTTGTTTTTCCATAAACTAGATTCTCTCCTGTTTACTTCGGTCTGTTCTCTTCCAGAGAATCATTCCTTTATAACAGTATTTTTTAAAGAAAATAATTAGTAAAATAGATGAATACATTAAAAATGTTGCACATGCTATTGGTCCTGATAAATAAAACATTTGTAATTATTCAGTATGTGGTTTTGATAATTTTGTAGCCATTGTTTTCTAAATATTAGGTAGCTGGATGGCATGTTGGGTAGAGGGTCAGGTATATAGTGAAGAAAACCTGAATGCAAATCTGGCTTCAGACACTTATTGGCTTGGTGACCCTCAAATCACTTAATCTCAGATTCCTCTTCTATAAAATGGGGATAATAATAGAGCTTTGTTTAGCTAAAATGAGATAATGGTTGTGAGGTGCTTAAGATAGTGCCTAGCATAATAAATACTACTTAAATGTTTGCTATTGTTATTATTTCCATGTATGTTTTTGTTATCTGACTTTGTATCAGTTGCATATGCATTTCTGTGCTTCTCAGTATTCATCAGTCTAGTTGATTCAAGAAGTACAAAAGAGTGCAGAGCCGGTAATTAGGAAGATGTGAGTTCAAATTCAGCCTCAGGCATTAGCTGTGTGAATCCAGGAAAATCATTTGCTTCATTGTCTCATTTGCCTAATTATAAAATAATAAATCACATTTTTCAAGGTTTTTGAGAGAATCAAATGAAATAATATTTGTAAAAGTGCTTCATATAATGCTTGACACATAGTTGTCTTCACATAAATCCTTATTTCCTTTCTTTCTTCCCTTCCCCTATTCCCTAATGGATGAAATTTTATTTTGCTCCATAAAAAGTGCTTCTATAAATATTTTATATGATGTCAATTACCTCCTTAGGTTAAATTCATAGTAGTAGAACCTCTGGGTCGAAGGGTATGGACATTTTGTTTGCATAATTTTAAATTGTTCCAATTCACATCTCCACCAACAATGAATTAGTTGGCTTTCTGCTCTGCTACCTCTCTAATGTTGACTATTTCTTCCACTTGCCATTTTTCCAGTTTTTTGGGTATTAGATGAAACATCAGAGTTGTTTTGATTTAAATTTTTCTTATTAAAGATTTGGAACATTTTTTCACATGGTTGTAATTCACAATTTTTCTTTTGAGAATTATTTATTCATATTCTTTGAACACCTCTTTAGAGTAAGCTCTTTTTGTGTTGTTTGTTTTGATTTTTTTGTTTGCTTCTTGATAGTGAGAAGAGGATGGGAGAGTTGAGTGATGATAATGGAGGGAGATCCTTGAAATATGATTAGGAGAATAGGATGAGTCTAACATGATATAAGAAAAGATCGGGAAGGGGAGACAATGATAGACTGAATTTAAATGAGTTTCATCTCTAGCTCTGGTCCTACGAGCTTGTGATTCTAGTAGTGGTAGTTAGCAGTTAAGATTTACTGCCCAGTTTTATTTATTTATTTATTTTTATTTATTTATGTGTTGCCTCTTAAAGGCATAACTTGTGTGAATCTTGACAAATGGAGAAGTAATTGAACTGGACAGAAACATTTTACCCATTTGATTTCTCTATATAAGTAATGCTCCAAGGCAGGAACTGGAAAATATTAGAGCTGTGCCTCTTGTACCATGATGTCCCTAAAGGAGAGCATCCTAATTTTTTTTAATAGGGGGTCAGCCATGAGATCAAAATACACATGTGTGTAAGCTGCACGAATGCTTTATTGATGCTTACTTTTTAAAAAAAAATATGGATTTTTCAATAGCAATTCAAAAATAGTATAAAAATATTTTAGTGTATTCATAAATACACAAGTTCAGTCTTACTGACCTAGTGATAGTCACTGATCAAAGTTTGAATGCTTGAATAAGAATACTCAAGAATTTAGTTTGTAGTGAATTCAACAACCTTTTATTAAGCCTCTCCTATATACCAGCTAATATACCATAATCTTAAGATAAAAAGAACAAATCAAAATGTCTTCTCAAGAAGCTTATATTCTATGTGTGCACATAAGTATAGACATTTTTGTGTGAGATATTTTTGAGAAGAGTGAGGATATTGATAAGTGGATAAAGGGGGGAGCGAGTCATGTCTGACTTCTTTTAGAAGCTGACTGGAGTTGAGTTTTGAAGAAGATAAGGAGTCTAAAAAGTAGAAGTGAGGAGGAAGTGCATTACACACATGGTGGATAAGCCTGTAAATATAGGGAAAAGGGAAATAAAAGATGATGTCAGAAGAATAATTAGAAGGGTGGTGGGGTGAAGGTACAATGTTTGAAGTGGAAAAATATGAAATAAGTTGAAAAAGATAAGTGGGTACCGGGTACCATATTGTGGTGACTTTTAGTTAAAGGCTGAGGAATTTACATTTGATCCTAAAGGCAACCAAGAAATTTTTGAGCATAATAATGACATAATTGGACCTGGTCTTAGAGATACTAATTTGACCATTGCTTGGAATGATCAGAATGATGACCAGATGAGTGGACAGAAGACTATGATATATGAGATGCTGTAAATGTATAATTGACAGGATTTGGCAATCAATTAGATATGAGCCGGGGAGAGAACAAAGTTGAGAATGGGGATGGAAGAAATGAGGGAAAAATTAGATTCAAGGAGATATGGAAAGATTGGCATGAACTGAGAAAAAATGAGTAAGAAGTGCCAAAAGAACAATGTACACTTTGATATCAATATTGAAAAAAAAATTCTGAAATACTTAAGAACTCTGAATGACGACAGTGATTTCAGAGGACTAACAGAAAATGCAGAATACCTCATATCAGAGATATAATGGAATAATACGCTTATTAAGAAACTATTTTTAGATATGACCAATGTAGGGAATTTGTTTTGCTTGATTATATTTGTGATATCCTAGGGTCTTTCCTTCCTTCTTTCTTCCCTTTCCTCTTTACTTATTCCCTTCTCTCCTTTCTTTTCTCCCCTTTTTCCCTTCCTTCTTCCCCTCCTTGTTCCCTTCCTTCCTTCTTTCCTTTCCTTTCTTTCTTTCTTTTTTCTTTGTTTCTTCCTTCCTTCCTTCCTTCCCTCCCTCCTTTTTCTTTCTCTTTCTTCCTTCTTTCCTTGTCAGTGGATAAGATGGTAGAAGAGAGAAAAATGATTAATTGCTTGATAATGATTTTGCTATATTGCTTTTTTTTCTTTTAAAAAATATTTGTTACAAAGGATGTCTTGCTATACACAGAGAGGGGGGGGGGGGAGAAAGAAGGCTATTACAAACATTTTTGCACATGCGGGTCCTTTCCCCTTTTTTGTGATCTCTTTGGGATACAGGCCCAGTAGAGACACTGGTGTATCAAAGGGTATGCACAGTTTGATAAGTCTTTGAGCATAGTTCCAGATTGCTTTCCAGAATGGTTGGATCCGTTCACAGGTCTACCAACAATGTATCAGTGTCTCAGTTTTCCCACATCCCCTCCAACATTCATCATTATCTTTTCTTGTCATCTTAGCCAATCTGATAGGTATATAGTCATATCTCAGAGTTGTCTTAATTTGCATTTCTCTGATCAATAGTGATTTGGAGCACCTTTTCATATGATTAGAAATAGTTTCAATTTCTTCATCTGAAAATTGTCTGTTCATATCTTTTGACCATTTATCAACTGGAGAATGGCTTGATTTCTTATAAATTTGAATCAATTCTCTATATATTTTAGAAATGAGATATTTATCAGAACCCTTCAATATAAAAGCAACCCCCCCCCAAATTTTCTGCTTCTGGAAGGTTATATTTTAAAATGCCTATAAATAAAAAAAAAACAATTTACAAAGAAATTTTAAAAATATTTAGGACATCTGTGGATTTTTTTTTTTTGCTGAGGCAATTGGGGTTAAGTGACTTGCCCAGGGTCACACAGACATCTGTGGATTTTTGAAAAATATTTTTGATAGCAGCATATTGAATAGCGGATGGCACAGTAGATAGAGCAACAGGCCTGGGGTTAAGAGGACCTGAATTCAAATCTGTGTAATTCTGGGCAAGTCATGTAACCAATCATGTTTACTTCAGTTCCTTGTCTATAAAATTAGCTGGAAAAGGAAGCGGCAAACCATTCCAATATATTTGCCAAGAAAACTCCAGATGAGGTCACAAAGAGTCAGATACAACTAAACAAATTTCAGTATAATTGGCTTCTTTTGAAATTGTTATATACTTTATGCATTGAAAAAACACTCCTCTGATAAGGAATCTGTTGGCTAAACCAGACTGCCAAAAGGGTACATCATACAAAATGTAAAAAGAACCCCTACTCTAGAACAATGTTAGCATTAAGAGTTTAAAAAAACTGCTATCTCTCTTATCTGGTGCAGGCACCAAATTGCAAGGAGAAGGTGGTGCACAACTTTTTGATACATTAAATAGCTCCATTTGCCAGCCATCCTCCTCTCCCCTCAGGCAATTCCATTTTTGATCAGGAAAACATTTCTTGTAGCACCCGGAATAGCTGAGAATAGGAATTATTGTGACCTTCAATCTAAAAAATCATAGAAGAAAAATTAAACACGAGTATCTTTCTCACTCCTGACATTCTGCATCTGATTTCACTGAAATATAGTACACAATTACAGCAAAAGAGTGACTCTAAAAGTCCATAAAACCCACTGACCTTTCAAGCTATTGCAAAGGTAAAAGGTCACTGTATTACTGTTGTCTCTCAATAATCTGATTAGCAATAATTTAAATTGTGGGGCTGTATAACATAAAAAGTTATTTAAAGATATTACATCAAGAAATAATAATTCTGTTTTTCACAGTTTTTTGAGTTCAAAGAATTCATCATTTGTCAGCTACTCTCTTAGTTAAGACCTTCTCTTCTATTTTGCTAGACTTATTTGAATACAGGAGATATAATCTATTCTCAGTGTTACCCAAAGTCTTTCTAGCTTAGTTGTACCTGCATGCAATTATATTAATTGCTACAACAATTACTACTACTACTACCACCACTACCACCACCACCACTACTACTACTACTATTACACCATCAATAGCTAGCATTTAAATAGTGTTGGTTATGTGCCAGAAACTGTGCTAAATGCTTTACATAAATATTATCCCATTTGAATCTTACAATAACTGGGGAACCGGTGTTATACTTCTATGGCATAGCTTTGAAAAACCTGAGGTTACCTCTGATTCACTGAAGTATTATGTTAGAGCATAATGTTATTAAAAATATAGTAGCTTATATCTACATGCTCCTACATTTAGGATAGTACCTGGCCTTGGCCTGACAATAAAATCATGAACTGGTTAAGAATTATTCCATCTCAAGTTCTCCTTTCCTGCTTTCCTCAAAAAAGCATTGTTGCCACTACTTAAAAGGCTTCTACAAACATTTTTTGCACATGTGGGTTCTTTCCCCTTTTACAATAAAAAATTAGCAGTGCTAACTGCTAGGGATACAAACAAAAGCAAAAAGTAAAATAGTCCCTCTCTTCAAGGAACTTACACTTTAATGGGGGAAACAACACACAAATGAGAACTGATAAGGTGTAGGAGAGAGGTACAGCTTGGGTGCATAGTGTCAGTGAACCAGAAACAAGTTGGGGCAGAAATGGGCAGGTTGAATCTCTCCCCAATATGGAGAGCCTGGAAGGAACTTATCAATGGGAAAAGGAGGATGAGGAGTAGAGGAATGTTCCAGAATGAGAAGACCCTTGGAACTGAGAATAATGCTCTAAAGGAAGGCAAATAGGATGATAAAAATGTCTTGAATCCATGGCACGTAATCATCAGTTGAAGAAAATGGAAGTGTTCAAGAAAAAAGATGACTTAGGGAAGAGGAAAGTGTTAGAACCACATGAAAACTATTGCTAAATATTCTAAAGTTTATCAAATGGAAGAAGGGTTAGACTAATTCTTCTTGCTTCCAGCAGATTCAAGTTGGAAAAGGCAAATTTAATCTTGATGTAACGAAAAACATTAGAGATTCTTCATCACATTTGTGTGTTGTTCTGTTATTTTAGTCTGATCTGAATCTATATGACCCATTTGGAGTTTTCTTGACAAAGATATTGAAGTAATTTGCCATTTTTTTCTCCATTTTATTTTACAGATAAGGAAATTGAGGCAAACAATTTTAAATATTTTGCTTACAGTCACCCAATTAGAAGTCTCTGAGGTCAGATCTGAACTTAGCAATATGAGTTGTCCTGGCTCCAGGCCGTGTGCTCTATCCACTGTATCACTTAGCTACCTAAGTTTCCTTTCACTAAAGGTCTCTAAGCAAAGGCTAGATGGTCCCATATTAGGTATGTTATAGAGGAAATTCTTATTGTTGAATGAGAGCCTCTGAGGAGCCTTCCAAATTTGTGATTCAGGGCAATGTTATACACCTATGTACAAAAGAAGGGAAAGAATATATCCTTTCTAAATGCATTTTTGTTTGCTTGAGCACCACATTTCATTGTCTAATTTATTTACTTCTTATTTAGTGTTTTAACTAGTGCTATTATGTAAATCTCTTTATACATTCACAAATGGATTTAATAATGTTATTATTGAAAAGATCCCTCATACATCTAACTTATTAAAAATGAGCAACTATGTATCTGTATATCTACCCATGTGACAAACCATAAACTTGATAGGAATACAGTAGACTGGTAAGAAAAGAGACTAATTATGCCAATATTTTACCTTATGTAATGAGTTCACTTTGAAACTGTAGGCTATTAGCAACTGTTTACATTTATACAGATTTATTGGGTTTGAGTGCCTGCTGGTTTGTTGGCATTTCTGTGTCCAGGAAGTCATTTGCTTAGAAAAATTGAAAGCACTGATTGTATTATATCAAGATCTTTTAAAGAATGAAGTTGTATGTCTATATTCTTGGTGATTCAACTATCAAAAGATTTGTCCAACTTTGACTTTTGGTTTATAAGATCACAGATTTAGATTTGGAAAGAATCTTGTCTTGGTAATCATCTAAACCAACTTAATATTTTACAGAAAGAGGAAATTAAAAGTTTTGTTCAGTCACACAGAAACTAGCAGATTTGGGGTTTGAATAGGAACCTATTGACATTAAATATAGAACTTTTTCCATGGTATTTGTTTGTTTACAGTATAAATCAATGATATCATCACAGATCATTGCTGATTACATCACTCTGACAGAATAGTTAGAACTTAAGTTCTAGGCTAAGTAGACATGGACTTCCAGAAGGGAGAGATATTTTCAGAAATTTCCCAAAACATTTTTGTTATGAGCATCATTTCACTTTTCTTTTTAGCAGCCTTAGATTGTAAGCTCTTTGAGGATAGGGACTATCTTTTGCCTTTTTTTAAATAGCCCCAGAGTTAGTAGAGTGCCTGGCACATAGTAAGTGCTTAATAAATTTTTATTTAATTGAAGTTACATTGGATATGTGTCTTTGACATTTCACAATTTATAATAAAACAGAATATGTCAGAGTTGGAAGGAGAACTTAGACATCGTCAGATTCAGTCTCTATTTTATACAGGTGTGTATTAGTAAATGTTTAACAATTGTCTCTCCAAAGGAAAAAAAAATGTGCATGATACATTTTTAAATTTAATCTGAATTATTAGCATTTTCTTAAATTTGCACCAGGGATTGGCAAACTACTACCTGAGGACCAAATTCAGAGCTGCCTGTTTTTTGTAAGCTCTGTGAACTAAGAATTGTTTTTTTTAAAAATTTTTAAATACAACAAAATTTTATTTTGAAATGTAATATAACAAAAAATGATATTACTTGAGCATCATTTACTGACCCTCTAAACAATCAACAAAACAACACAACACAATACAACAAAACAATAAATAAAGGCTTGAATTGTAGCATTTGTTGATTTCATGATGAAAATCAAATCTTTCTCAAAATTCTGTTAGAAATGAATGCAGCATAATCCTGGCTTGAACTGAATCTCAGTGTAATAAAATCACTTGTACAAGATCACAAAAGGAGCAAGTAGCAGAACTACTCCTCAGGTCAGTAATTTTGATTTTTAGTCCACAGTTTTTTCAACTATATGATACTTCCTTCCTTAAATGGTTGTAGTAAAATATCTAAAGGCCTGAGTAGAGAGAAGGATTTTAGAGATATATTTTAATAATAAGGCCTTCTTAACACTAAGGAATGGTACTGTTAAGATATTGTTGAAACTATGGCTAACAAAGTTACTACAATATCACTTCCCAATCAATAGTATTCATTCATTCATCTACAAATATTTTTTGATTACCTACATTGTGAAAAACACTCCTAAGTACTTCAAGGGATCTAAATAGGAGTAAGACTGAGCTCCTGCCCTCAGAGAGGTTACTCTTGTACAGGAAACAAGGCAGTTACACAGTAAATAGAGTAATAAAAAGCAAGAATACATTACTTATTTGAAATAAGTACAAAAAAGCAATATAGACATTCAGAGGAGAAAAGTAATATGATATATAACAAAAATGGTATTTCAGGCTTTAACTTACTTAGTGTCTATGAACAAATCATTTAATTTTCCTGAAGCTTTTATAATCTGCAAAATAGAAAGAAAGAATAAACAACACAATAAACTTGGCAATACAACGTCAATTTCTTTTAAAAAATGATTTCAAAATCTGCTTTCCATCCAATTGACCATTTTGCTCTCTAGCCAGTAACAGCTAACATTTATATAAGGACCACTATGTGCCAAGCACTGTGCCGAGTGCTTTACAAATATTATGTCATTTGATGTGAGATTATGAGACAAAACAACTAGGTTACCTCACCCACTCTACCAGACTTAAGCCTTTTTTTAAATTTGACTCAATGTGGTAAAAGTTAAAATTCCATTAGATTATAAATTACTTTAGAGTAAGGAAAGTTTCATTCTTTGTATTTGTATCCCTAACATTGTATGCCTAGCATATAATTAATTCTTGGTGGTACAGTGGATAGAACACCTGACCTGAAGTCAGAAGACTCTTCTTTTGGAGTTCAAATCTGGTCTTAGAATTTTATTAGCTGTAAGTCACAACCTTATTTGTCTCAGTTTTCTCATCTGTAAAATGAGTTGTAAATGTCCTCAGTAACAAAATGATTGTTGATTGATTATTAATCTCAGAAGAATGTTACTTTAATTTTGAGGCTATAAGAACATTTTCAGTTAAATTAGATTTATTCAGTAATATATCTAAAAGTTTCTGGTTTCAAAATAACTATGTAAATAATTGTTGTTCAGTAAAAGTATGTTGAATTAAATTGTAATATTCTTCTGAAACTGGACAAATATGTCTTGTGAGAAATATTTATATTTCTTTTATTAAATATTTTAAAATATTTATTCTCTTAAAAATCCCAAATTTTAGGGGTTTTTCATTACTGAAGCTTTATTTAAAATAAACTATTTGCATAACTTATAATAATATATAATTAGTTAATTATAGTAATTCCATTTGGTGGTCCATGAAAAGGAAAATGATTAATACATATTAACCTGAAATTTAATTCTAATTCTGATCTACAAAGTACCTACACTGAAACTCTTCTAGCAAAATGATTATGGAGCATTCTGAATTCCAATCCTTTTTCTTTTTGTAGAGTCTGCAAAAGTTTACCTTTGAACATATGATTTCATTAGTGTGGGGAATTCCTGTAGTGAAATTCAGAATGTTCTATAACCATTTTGCTAGAAAAGGTTCAATGTAAGTGCCTATAGGTGTGTAATTAGCAAGGAGACATGGATTAAATGGTCTCTTAAATTCTTTCCATCTCTCAACCAAGATTCTAAATCACAATCTCTCTGGACTTCTGTTTCCTCATCTGTAATTGAGGAGGTTGGATTATCAGGGATTCTTAACCATTTTTTTGTGTCACAGCCCCCTTTGGACCCTTTCTCATAATAGTGTTTTAAATGAATAAAATAAAATATATAGGATTACAAAGGAAAGCAAATATGAAGAAATATCTATAATCTCTCTCTCCCACCCACCTCCCACACAGGCACACATATACACACACATATTTTTTAAAACATTTAGACTATATGCATTGTGTTTCCTTTCTCAGATTTTTTTTTCTCTTGTAGATAACGATTTTTCTTGCACAACAAGATAAGTGTGGAAATATGTATACATATATTCGATTTCTCAAGTATTTTAACATAATTAACATGAAGTGGATTTCCTGCCATCTAGAGGAGGGGTGGGGACTAGGGAGGGAAATTTGTAATGGAAAGCTTTGTAAGGGTCAATGTTGAAGAATTACCCATACATATGTTTTGCAAATAAAAAGCTTTAATAAAGAAAAAAAAGTTTAGATTATAAATTAAGAATTCCTATACTAGATGATCTCTGTGTTTTCTTATATCTCTAAATCTATGATTCTATATGTACAAACTATGCTCTTGAGAATTTCTTAAGATACATAGAGGTTAAGTGATTTGTCCTGGAATACCCAACCACTAAGTGTCAGAGATGGAATTTGAACTTGGGTCTTCTTGACCCTGCCTTTCTTCCTTAGTTGAATGAATAACCCCATCATTAAACACTTACAGTGGCCTAAGCTTTAGGCATACACATTGAAAAAAACATTTTCAAAAAATTTACAGACAAAGAGAGATACTATCTCTCTCTCTCTCTCTCTTTATCTCTCTCTCTCTCTTTATCTCTCTCTCTCTCTCTCTCTCTCTCTATATATATATATATATATATATTAGGCATATATATATATGCCTAAGCTTTAGGCATACACATTGAAAAAACATTTTCAAAAAATTTACAGACAGAGAGATACTCTCTCTCTCTCTCTCTCTCTCTCTCTCTCTCTATATATATATATATATAGAGAGAGAGAGAGAGATTTCAGCTATGGGGAGAATGGAAAGGCTCAAGGATTCTTTAAGGTTGGGGCCAGGAGGGGACTGATCTACCACCATTGTGAAGGAGGAGTGTGCCTAAAAGACCCCACTTGATACCAGAGAGAGGTGAAGTTTTCATATTCTGGTCATATTCTTGCCTATAAAAACCTCCATTATCTGAGATCCTAGCTATTGTTTGTGCTTCAGAAACCTCTACAGTTTTATTAATCAGAAAAGCTTGCTAAAAATGGACAAAGCACAGAAGTGCACCTATAAAGAAAAGAACAATAAACACTTTTTAAATAACAGAGACAAGAGACCCACCTATTTGGCTTCTGCCATTATAAAAGAGAAGATGAATGCATTGCACAGTGAGAAGTTCAAGTGTGTAAAATTAAACAACATAACTATTATCCATCTCAATTGATAGGCATCCAACTTACAGAACCCAACAATACATAAAAAATACATGATGTTATTAGGTAGGAGAAGCTGGCAGTATATTGTCCATAACTTATTTATATAAGACTGACCTGAAAGGTATTGTTTAACTCTTCTGGTGAAACAAGACATAAGTTGTGATCTGAGTTTTTATTTACTGATTTCTAAAAAAGTGAAAAAATAAATCCTCCCCTTCAGAAACAGAAAACTTAGAACATTCTCCTACTTGCTTTGTTATTTTCTGGCTGAGTTCTGAGTTTCTTCCCAAAGTGGGCTGAGCTCATAAAATAATGCAATTCTCTTTGATTTCATATGAAATCCCTCTCTGGGATTTTGTCCACTGATAGATTGTCAGAACTAGTTGATGAAGATAAAAACTGCAAACTGACCCTTGGATTGAAGGAGAAGAAAAGACAGAGTCAAGTGAGAGAGAGCAAGAAGTCTATTCTTCTAGCTCATAAATTCAATTGCTCAATTTAAACTTGAAAAATTATGATTCTCTGAAAGGAAGAGGGCAGCCAGATTATACAATGCATAGAGTGCCAGGTCTGGAGTCAGGCAGACCTAAATTAAAATACAGCCTCCGATACTTAATAGCCATGTGACTCTGGGCAAGTCCACTTAAGCCTTTTTTGCCTCAATTTTTCAACTATAAAATGAGCTGGTGAAGGAAATGACAATCCACTCTAATGTCTTTGCCAAGAAACCCCCAAAAGGAGTCACAAAGAATCAAACACGACTGAAAATGATTAAACAAAGCTACAACAAAAGGATAAGCATTAAATTTAAAGTGAATGATCCAAGTAGAAACCTGTATACAATATTTCCTCATTTTGGGGGTTAATGAGGTTTTATATTTTGAAGGAGGGAAAAATTTGAAGACATTCTCAGATTCTCCCGTCTACTTTACTCACCATTATGTAGCAAATTATTTCTACATGGGTAATGTTGTGGTAAACCAAGGGACATGTCAGATAAGTGAAAAACATCCTATGAAAAAAGTATATATTCTAGCTGAGTTTACTGAAGGCATCTGGAATCATAAATGACTGAACCAAAGATTACTAGACTAAAAGCATGATTGTTGCTGATCTCTCTGTTTGGGTAAGACAAAGTCTTATTTGCTTAAAAAAGTTTCCGAGTTCTATGCCAGCTGGGAAGATAAAGGTTATATGAAATGCAATGTGTGGAGACAACGTGTGGACCCAGTTCATGGAATGACAGCAGCAAAATGGTTTCTCGTATTTCCCATTTTACACAGTTCCATCTCTGATGTAGCCTAATGATTGTCAGTTTTGTTTACTGCATAGGGATCTTAGGGAAATGACAGTTGGGGGGACAAGGGTTAGCTGGTGACTGTGCTCTTAAATTTATGCTTTGGGAACTTTAAGCACTATATTGACTGAGGGCAAAGAGCAGAGAAAAGGAAGGTGAAGGAATCTAACTCACCCCATGACTGACCTTGCAAATTTATTCTTCCCTCCATAGATATGAGGACCTTTTCTCATGGCCTTGGTGGGTCTAGGTTTTGTGAAACGGTTCTAATCTATACAGTCCCAGAGCTGAGGGTAACATATAGCAACAAAGAGAAGAACAAAGACACCATTGTTTGTCTGTTACTTGAATTTCTGCATATCATTATTAACTATTAACTCTCCTGAACCACTTCTAAACTTGAAAGGATGCTATTTGCATAGATGCAGAAGACAGGTTGACATTCATGCAGGACTCTTGTTCAGAACTTCTTATGTTAGTGTGACTTGCATCTATCAGAAAGATTAGTAGGAGAAATGCACAAACAGAACACAGCAAACTTTTTAAAAAAGTAAATTATTCTTCCCATAGCTAGGATCTCACACAATAACAAGGGTGAATCAAGGAAGATAGAAAGGAAAATCCTGTTATATAAAGCTGTTGTAAGCTTCTTGGAATCCAACTTGTCTGTTTACTCTGACTCTCTTAGGCTAGTAGTGTGAATCACACAAAAGATGTGCTGATTCAACACTGGTACCTAAGCAATGAAAGTAGTACAAAGTAAAATTAAAAATTGTGATTTCCCTAAACCAGTTCCTGAAAATCATCTCTAATACAAGTTCCAACTACATTTCTCAGATTAATATATTGTATATATATATTTCTACCATAGGGGCTTAACGCCATTTCTTCTAGAGTTTTGCGAAGCTAAAAAGCATATTATACTTTGTATTCAAACATTTATTTTCTGATGGATTTTTAAAAATTCTGTATTATGTGTGGTCATGGTCTCTATTGATGGAATTAATTTACATGTAAAGATATATATATATATATACACTTATATATATATATATATATATATAAAGATAAAAAGCAATTCCTACTATTAAGTATATTACAATCTAAATGGGGGAGGGAGAGCCATGATATGTATGCAAACAGCAATAATATAAAAAAGACTATGATAAACACAAAGGAGAAATACAAGCAAAAATGTCACAAGAAATTCAAGGATGAGATCCTTCCAGCTTTAAAACTTGGGATTTTAAGAAACAAATGTAAAGAAATCCATAATATGGCCATGCTGCTTTGCACTCAGTGGGCCTCAATTCATGCTATTAAATAAATGACTGAATTCCTTCTTGGAAAGGCTGATATAAATGCCAAACATTATGATGATTATAGGAGAGAAGCTTTTTCCAAACAAACTCAATTTTATTTTTATCACAGTGAATGTACAAAGCGTACATTTTCTTCTACTGCATTAAAGCATTTTAATTGACCACTTCAACAGCTGTAAAAAAAAAAAATCTTGTCTAGAATACCCTGTCAGAAAAGATCCAAGATGCATGAACTAATTCAATTTGCAAATAATACATGTTATATCCTATGTGAACACCATGTGAAAAATCTAGTCCCATTTACAGTAACTATTTAAATGTGGCAGTGTACTCTGTGGGGTTTATTGGACTATTAATTAAAGTGATCTTTTTTACATTGATGAATGAAGATGAATTTTTATAGAGCTGCTTGATTTAGATGCAGTAACATTATGCTTTGATAGAATTAGCATTTGTCATGTGACTGGAGAAGAGTCCAAAGACATTTAGTGGTGAAAGAAACAGACTCTTGCTACCTTTGGTCTTTTTCTACCATAGGGGCTTAACGTCATTCCTTCCAGAGTTTTGTGAAGCTAAAAAGCACATTATATTTTGGATTCAAACATTTATTTTCTGATGGATTTTTTAAAATTCTGTATTATATGTGGTCATGGTCTCCATTGATGGAAATACATTGTTTGGGAAAATGGGAAGTTATAAAACAGTATCTGAAGCTTTGTATTCAATTCTGAACACCACATTTTAGGATAAGCTACAATGTTTCTAGGAGAGGGTAATCAATCAGGTTAGCAAAAAAACCCCCCAAAAACCAAAACTATAAAGCAGGGGCAGCTAGGTGACAGCTAGGTGGCGCAGTGAATAGAGTACTAGCCCTGAAATCAGGAGGACCTGAGTTCAAATCTAGCCTCAGACACTTAACACTTCCTAGCTGTGTGACCCTGGACAAGTCACTTAACCCCAATTGCCCCAGCAAAAATAAGCAAAAACAAACAAACAAAAAAAACTATAAAGCATTTCAATGAAAATGGGGATTATTCCTGGATAAGGAAAAACTTATATGAGATGCAATTGCCATTTAAAACTATTTGAAAATTGGTCACATGTAGTTGTGTGACACCGGGCAAGTCACTAAATCCTAATTGCCTAAGCAAAAAAAAAAAAATAAAATGATAGCATGGAGAAGGATTTGGACTTGTTCTGTGCATTTTCAGAAGATTGAATTAGTATTAATGATTGCAGTGAAAAGAAGGAAGAATATTTTAGCTCAATATCAATGGTATTTTTGACTTTCTACTCCTTTATTCTACATATTCAATCAATTGCTCTCCCTCATCATTTTTCCTGCCATAACATCTTTCCTAACTGATCACTCTTCTTCACTCCCAGTGCAGTTCAATCCTTGTTCAAGCCCTCACCTCTTTTCACCTTGACTATTGTTAACAAGCTACTTTATGTTTCTAGTTTACTCCCTCCATACTCCATCTTCCACATTTTTGTGTCTGTAAGCATTTTTATACACCACTATTGCCTTACTTAAAAATCCTATAATCTTTCCAATGGTTATCCCATAAAGTTTAACCTCCTGTCCTTGATATTTGGGCTCCAACTTACTTGTACAGCCTCATTTCTTTAACATATGCTATGTTTCTGCAAAACTGGACTATTCTTTAAAAAAAAAGAAAAGAAAAGAAAAGAAAAGAAAACGGGGCAGCTAGGTGGTGCAGTGGATAGAGCACCAGCCCTGAAGTCAGGAAGACCTGAGTTCAAATCTGGCCTCAGACACTTAACATGTCCTAGCTGTGTGAGCTTGGGCAAGTCACTTAACCCCAATTGCCTCAGGGAAAAAAAGGGGGGGAAAGAAAAGAAAAACTGGACTATTCTGTCTTTTTATCCTATTCTCTTCTTTTTCTTAGACTGCCCTTGAGATTGAATCGGATTCCCTTGTTATCTTTGGCTATTGGAATGAGTTTATTCCTTTAAGGGACAATCCCTTTATCTTTCCCTTCCTTGGTGAGATTTATTATTTTTTGCTAACAGTTATTTCTCCTTCATTCAATATTTCAAGAATTTACCTGTATCTCCTTTTGCCCATTAAAATATTCTAGTATCTATTATATTTATTAGTGAACCAGTACATCTTTTGTGTCATTCACACTACTAGCCATAGCAGAGTTAGGGAGCAATATATACATTATCATTTTGATTACCTAGTAACCTCCATAAGGGGCAGCTATTAAAAAAAAAATAAAAGTCTTCATATCCTGAGCCCCTAAGTTGTTGTGCCTTGCATATACATATAACAAACCCAATAAATATCTATTTAATTAAATTGAATAACTGAAATTATTTCATAAGGGAATGAGCTTCCAGTGAAGTGTTGTTGAGTCATTTCTGACTTTTTGTGATCCCTTTTGAGGTTACCTTAATAAAGATACTGAAGTGATTTGTCACTTTCTCCTACAGATCTTTTTGCAGATGAGGAAACTGAGGGAAACAGGGTTAAGTGATTTGCATAAGGTTACAGAGCTAGTCTGCATCTAATACCAAATTTGAAGTCAGGTCTTCCTGACTCCAGTGCTGGTTTTTACTCACTGTGCCACCTAGCTACCCTTTCCTGTAGTGATATCTGGAGGACTTCAGAGCTGAATATTTACTCATCAAGAGGATAGATAGGTGACTATTAAGCTCTATTCCAACTCTAAGATACTATGATTTTGTGATTTAATAAAATAATCGATTCAAACCAGACCTCTCTTTAATCACAAATACAGTGATTTAATTTTTTCTTTTTACCAGCCAGCAGGTGATTGTACATAAAGCGAAGGTGCATTCTAATAAGAGACATACTGAAAGATGTAACAGGTCAACCAATCTATGAACCTCTGGTGGGTAACAAGACAGTAAACTTGACATTGCATAGTATTTGACATACTGTGGTATTTGACATACAGTGAATCATTATTTACATTTTATCCAAAAACATTTACCTGAGAAAAGGTCATGACGTTAAATTTGGAGACATTTACAGCAATTGCCAAATGTTTACTATCTCCATGAATGTCATGCTTCTCAGTCAAAAGCAGCTTGATGTGCTAAATGTCAATTATTGCAGCTTGTTTGATGGTAGCGCAGATTGCCAAGCAACATAAAAAGAGGTTTAATAAATATTATATACACTGCTAACCATTAATCTTGCCCAGCAGAGGCTCGAGTTTTACATATAGAGGATTTATGACAAGCAACAGCACAGGACATTAAAACTCAATTATGGCTGTCCTGGATGGCGGCATCATCATTAGCTTCTGGAAAGCTGCACCTTGTTTCTTCTCCTGCTGCTGTCACTTTGGGGAAGGCATCTGGGAGAACAGAATTGTTTCAGGATATAACACTTGGATGTTTCTTTTGTGTTTTGCAGTCCTTTTATAAATTAGCAGCAAAAGAGAATTAGCCCAAGTTGTATTTGCAGCAATTGAAATGTTCTGTTAGTTTCAATGATTACAGTGTTCCCTGAGATTCTGCCAACTCCCAGAGGTCTTTGAAGGAGGAAACGTCCAGTTGGGGTAGGAGGAGACTAGAAAGAATCTGAGGGAGGCCACAATGAATGGGGCATAAAATAATTTTAAACACTGCCTTTAAACACTTGATGACATCATTAGATAGGAAAGCTACAGAGCAGGCTTTATCATTCTCATAAAAAAAATCACATGGAAACAACTCTTAGAATTTTAGGACCATGAGTTGGCCAACTGATAAATGATCACTAAGCATTTATTAAGTGCCTACTATGTGAAACTATTCTTGGGAATATTCAGACATACAAAAATGAAAGAGCTGGGGGGAAAGAATACACACACAGTTAAGTACACACAATATACATGATTTATATACAAAATATTTTCAAAGGTGGAGAGAAGAAACAGCTCATATTTACATAGCACTTCAAATTTTGCTTTTTGTATCTTTTTTGATGCATCCCCTATTCTCTCTCTCTCTCTCTCTCTCTCTCTCTCTCTCTCTCTCTCTCTCT
>JAJPUD010001507.1:318962-390563 GCA_023553655.1 Myrmecobius fasciatus | reverse complement strand
CTCTCTCTCTCTCTCTCTCTCTCTCTCTCTCTCTCTCTCTCTCTCTCCCCACCATCTGTCTCTTGGTCTATTTCTGTCTCTGTCTTTCCCTCCCTGAATTAGGTATGTTAAACTAACACTATATATGTCACTTTGTTCTTGGGAATAAAAAGAAAAATAAAAGAAGCACACCATGCTCTCAAGGAAGCTTATATTTTAGGGCAATGAAAAAATTGAAAATCAAGTGATTTATCCGTGGTCACACATTTAGAAAGTAAGAAATGTAGTGTTATAGTGTAGGATGCTGAACTTAAGAATCAGAAAAACTTAGGTTTAACTCACCTTAGATATTTATTATCTATTAGGCAAGTCTTTTAAACATTCTGAGCCTCAATTCCTTCATTTATAAAAAGAGGGGTGTGAACCTTATGACCACTAGTGTCCCTTCCAGTTTTCTTGATGCTAAAAGTGTTAGAACTGAAATTTAAATATGATTCTCTCCTGGATATTTCTCATGTTCTTTGCCCAACCTGATATTATCTGAAAGAAATCCTTGGTACATGTTCTGAGGTAAATAACATGAGAAATTAAATTTTCAGAGCCTGGAAAATCAGCAAGTGCCAAAAATCAAGGCTTGATTTATCATGTTGTTGATTGCTTAGATTGAAGAAAGTGATGGCAAGTGTAAATAATGCAGATTAAACTTAAAAGTGTGGTATGTGTATTTTTCTTCTAGAAATCCACTTTTTCATCAGCTGCTTTGCTTGGTTTTGACTCCATTAACATCACACCCCTAGTAGGTACCCTCTAGTCTCTGCCCCATCCTTCCTCTTCGATTTTCTTTCATGCATTATCTTTTCCCTTATATATTGTAAGCTCCTTGAGAGCAGGAAATGTTTCTTTTTTCTTATTTGTATCTCCAGCACTTGGCACATAGTAACTACTTAATAAATGTGTATTGACTATTATTATTGACTATGTTTTATGGTAATAAAACATGGAGCATATAAGTTTCCATAGAAACAAGCAATTTCAGAGTTAGAAAAAGTCTGAATGATCAATACAAACTTGAACAACAATCTAAAATATATCTAACAAGTGATCTTCTAGTCATTACTTGAAAAATCTCTTAAGACGCAACCTTTCTCTTGAAGCAAGCTATCCCAAATTTAAGTCGCTCCAATTGCCCAATATTTTTCTTATAGTTTCTTTTACTCTCTAAGCCTTCTATTTTTTCTGGCTAACCTCTCTTGTTTCAATTGCTATCCATTAGGGCATGGCCTTAATACCTTTCCTAGCTTTGATGGTCTCCAGTTTATTAGTATTCTTCCTAAAAAATGGCACCCAGTAATGCTGATATGATATAAGATATAATAAACACTAGTGAAAATGGAATGGTAAATAACTTTGTTAACCACTTTTATTTGCTCAAGCTCCCCTGCTATCTAGAGAAGGTCAGACTGACCTGCGAATTACAATCAGCTAAGTGGGAATCAAAGGGAACATTACTTAAGATGTACATATAAGAAATCCCTTTTAGTATTATCTTACTGAACTCAGAACTCTCTTTGTTGTGCTGCAGAACCAATTCAGATTGGCTCATTTTGACCCCCAGCCCAGTAACTGAACCTAATAAGGCCATGATACATCTGAGAAATAGCCGTAATCCCAGAAGACCAATGGCCAAATCTGATCACACCACTATGCAAATTATCCCCCATCCCAGCCTGTGATCTTTATAACCCTTGATGCCTAAATCTACCCTAGCTCAGTTCTAACTGGAGATCCCATGCATGTCTGCTTGCTTGGGGAGAATAAAAACCCATAGGCAACATAACTTTGTTTATCTTTCTTAAATTAAACTCTGGACAAAATATTGACACTCTTCAGAAATGCTAGGTAACATAGTAAATAGAACACTGGGCAGGAGTCAGGAAGACCTGAGTTAAATTTGGCCACAGAAACAGTTGTTTTTCATGAAAACAGACTCCAAAATCTGAAATCGTTTTAGTAAGAAATTTATTAGTTTGGTAGAAAAGAGTGAGTAGAGAGGGTTTGGGAGGTGAGGTGAGGAAAAGAAATATAGCTCCATCTCATCCAGGATCTGGAAAGTTTGTATTATATAGAATTTAGACAAGAAGATCCACAATGGAAACACACAGTTAAACAATTTTTCCAAGAGGGAAATTTGAAAGCAGAGTTGATTAAGATGGATGTGAGTGAATGTAAACCTTGAATAAAATTTTGGGGAAGCCAAAACTGAAGAGGAAGCCAAAACAAAAGATTGGGTGGACCCCAGACAAGATCTGGGCATAGAGAGAAAACAGGATGTTTTGGATGGATCCAGGATGTGGGGGAATCCAAAATTTATTGTAACCATCTCTGGCCTTCTTAGAGAGTTACTGAGTCAGGATCCCATTCTGGTACAAACAATCTTTAGTTACATAAAGTTAGGATCAAACAATATTAATAAATGATAAATGATAATAATCCCTGATACTTATGAGTTGAGATCCTTGGCAATTCATTTAATATTGGCCTGCTTTGGTTTCCTCAAATATAAAATGAAGATAATAATAGCACTTATGTTATAGGATTGTGGTCAGGATCAAGGGAAATAATAGTTGTAAAACTTTTTGCACAGTAAAACTTTTTGCATGTAATAGGAGCTACTTAAATGCTTTTTCCACTTAATTCATTGCAGTAGAATTTCACATGAAAATGTGTATAGATCTGGAGCTACATGAACAATCTCAGTTTAATAATTTAATCTGCATGAGCCTCAGTTTCTTCATCTGTGAAATTCCTACTGTCTCTAGAGATATCTAGAGGGCAGCTAAGTGGCACAGTGGTTAGAGCAGTGCTTTTGGCTTTAGGAATATCTGAGTTAAAATCTGACTTCAGACACATTAGCTATGTAACCTGAGGAAAATCACATAACCTTTTTTTTACCTTAGTTTTTAAAATTTATAAAATGGAGATAATAATAGCACCCACCTCCCAGGATTGTTGTGAGATTAAATAAGATACTATTTGTAAAGCACAATGCCTGGCACATAGCAAGTATTACCAAAATGTTGGCTATTTCTATCCATAAACAAGGCAGGATTATAGTGGGAAGTCTAGGTAATGTGCAAGAGACAATAAGTATCAGATGAGACTAAAAAGAGAGTGAATAACTTTATCAAGTTCCTTTTGAAAATATTTATGCTAGAAAAATGAGGGGAATTGTTGGGAGCACAGAAAAGATTCGTTCTAAGGACTGAAGTCTGGAGGACCCAGCTAAAATAACTAAATATTCTCAGTAAGTCTTGGGTCAGTGATGAATTGGGGAGATGCAACAACCCTCTATAGCTATCTGAAGGGTAAGAGGGAGGGTAGGTTTATATATAGCTGCACAAGGGAGTATAACTAGAAATAATACCATGAAATTTACTAAAGGAAACTTGGGCTCTGTATTAGAAACATTTTTCAAATTCAAGTACTGAGATCTAATATACTCCAGCACTGTCTCCCACGGGCAGTCTTAGCAGCCTCTTCGCTAAAGTCATTTAGATAAAGGTAGTGTGAAGCCTTTCAAAGTAGCCTTTTAGAAAACTATCTTGTTTTAGAGAGGAAGGAGAGGTGGAAGAAGTTGAAAGATTTTTTCTATCTTTAAACTCTCTGATCTAAGAAATATCCCTTGTATTTACAACCTTCACAAACCATTTTCTTGGCATGCATTTTGGGATTTATTTTTGGTGATTAGAGATTTTGCTCCTTCCCCGAAAACCACATTCCCAAATGATGAAGTACAAAGCTGTGGGAGAGTAGTTCAGAATGTGGAAAATTCACAACAGGGACTATCATAGTCATAAGGGCCTTTTATTTCTGTGAAAAGGCACATGGGCAAATCAAAAATGATTTAGAGATGGATTGTGAGTGAAGTCAGAGGGAAGAAAGTGAAAGGAAGTAAGGGAAGGATCTAAAGAATTCAGGAGAAGTTAGGGAGAGTCCTAGTAGAGAATGAACTCATATGCACATTATATCTACATCAGCAATTGCATACTGACTAGACAGTCCAAGGAATTTTGTCTCTTGCATTATAAGGTGGACAATGGGAGTAGGATGAACTTGATTAAAATTTACATCATTCTAGTCAATGAAGGACAAGCTGGACTGGTTAAAATTTACATCATAGCCTCATGACACATGAGCTCTTCTAAATTTTAAACAGAGGGGTGGGATAGTGGATAAAGTTCTGGTCCTGGAATCAGGAGGATCTGAGTTCAAATTTGGGCTCAGACTCTTAACACTTACTAGCTATGTGACCCTGGACTTTACACAATCCACAGTAACTTAAATCCAAATCATTTGCATGTCATGGTATTACCTCCCTGATGTCATGGTTCTCTTAGAGAACAACATAGAAATGCCCAAATGAGGTGATTTCCCATCAATAAGGCAGCTGCTACTGAAAACTCCCCAGGGCCCTATTGTTTGTTCATTAATTCATTCAATATGTATTTCCATTTATTTATTCATTTATTTCTTGATTGTCTACTGTATTTACAATACTGATTTGAGTGCTGAAGATAAAAGTTGTGGAGAAAAGTACAAAAGAGACAGATTAAAAAAAAAAGTTTGTGCCTTAAACTAGTTTATAATCTAATGCTACAGATTGCTGAAGCAGATGGAAGAAATTAGATTATGAATTCAGAACACAGTTTACAAAATTGGCATGGAAAAGAGGCTTAGCTGTAATGGGGACTTCAATTGTCTGGACAGCTGATAGAAATTTGTTTTTGCTAAAAGCAGAGCATTTGATAAATTCTTATGACACCTTTCTCATAACTAAATATATTAGAAGGTAAAGGGTGTAATGGGGGAATTGCATTTCTAACCAATCAGATGGAACTGGTTGCTACAGTTGTAAAACATAAATCTTGGCATATTAACAGAGATTGCTCGAGTTTTGCCAGAAACCCCCACAATTTCTCATTTGGACTTTTCCATTTCTCCTGTATCAGTCATTTTCTAAACCTTGGAGTCTTGATGGTGACTAGACCAGGAGTCATTGCAAGCTAGTATGGATTCAGCAAAAATATATGAGTAGAAAAGATAATGAGGCAATAATGTAATGAGAGTATAAGAGAACTCATGGACAGCTTATGTTCTTTACTGGTATATCAAGAGAGCTAGAGGAGAGCCTGAGGTGTTTGGGGTATTGTTTGTCCTTCAGTCTTGTAGAGAACCAATAACATCAAGAGGGTGATGTCTTGACTTGCAAGTAAATTGGATTTGATTGAGACAGAGCTGTGCAAAGTCATTAACCTCATTCTTTCCTCCAGGATTATTTGAGTCAACCAGTAAGACATAGGTCAAGAGGATTGAAGTTGACCTCAGATGCAATGGGAGACCTTGGGATTTTTAATCTAAGATCTTTTCCATTCTGTGTAGAGCATTTACATAAGGAAAATAATAGAGCCCTAAGCCTGGAGTCAGGACTACCTGCCTTGAAATCCAGAAGACGTGTACTAGCTGTATAACTCTGGACAAACAATCTTACTGCTCTTGGTCTCAATTTCCTCATTTATAAAATGGGGATAATAGCACTTAAACTACAGAGTTTTTCTGAGAGTCAAGTGAAATAATAAATGTGAAATATTTTGTAAAACATATGTTTTATATTGTTATTTTATATATAATATATGATATTATATATATAACATATATAATTATACTATATTTTTTATTTTCAAGGAATATGAATAAAGTTTATACAGAAAAAGACAGTAGATAAGGGGTAACTTTCACCAATGGAGGGAATATTTTCATTAGTGAGATCACAAATTCATTGAAGTATCTATATATTGGATATATAAATATATATACACATATGTATAAATACACATATACACATACAGGTACATATGTACACACACACACACACACACATGGTTTCCAGGGCAGGGGAATGTCATATATGCAGAATACTTGGATTTCATCAAGAAGTTTGATATACTTTCATGGTATCAATATGGCAAAAATGAAGAGATGTGGGCTGCAAGATAATATTTCTAGTTGTTATTATTGTTCATCCTTTGTTCTCAAAGAGAACCAATGACATGATAAAAGTGATGACGTTCACACATTAGATTTAAGTGAAGCAGAACTGCACAAGATTTAGGTCTAGTTGATCAAAAGTTGATTGATTAACATCGTTCTGTTGGGAGATTTAGCAAATTGTCTCAGAGTTCTGTCTTGTCCTATTCAATATTTATTTTTTTTCAATCAGTGACCTGCACAAGAGTTTTATATTTTATGAAACTTTCAAATGACAAGATCATGGAATGACTGACATGGGATTCAAAAAGATCTCTATAAACTAGGACACTAGACCAATATAATTAGTTGAAATTCAATATAGATAAATGTAACATTGTGTATAGAAATGGAGAATTTCAGAGCTTTTGATGGACATGGGAGTCTAGCTAGTTCAATTCATACTTATGTCATCATTAATGTGAATGTAGACCCAACTCTCTTCTTAGATAGTGCATCCCACTTTGGATAATCTCTAATTATTTCTATATGTTCCCCTTCATTGAATCTGTATTTGATCCATAGATCAAATGCAGACTCTTTTCATATCATTTGGGATTTATATCTGGTATGCCTTTGGGACACTCAGTTAAAAGTGCCCAATGGTAACTTACTGATCTATGACTATAGCTCAGGAAAGAGAGTAAGCCTTGATGTATAGATTTGAGAACTGTCTGCACAGAGATGATAATTAAACCCATGGGAGCCAATAAAAGAGAAGAGAAGAGAGACAAAGAGATGGAGAGAGACACAGAGAGAGACAGAGAGACAGAGAGACACAGAGAGAGAGAGAGAGAAATGGGGGGGAGCAGAAGGATATCAATAATGAGTGATAGAAACAATTCAGATGTTTAAACTAGATATTTGAAGACAGGAGAAATATGATACCTATATTCAAATATCTAAAGAACTATCATATAGAAGATGGATTATACTTTTTTTTCTTGGCTTCAGAGAGTAGAATGAGGAAAAATGGAAGATAATTTCAGGGAAGGAGGTTTTGCTATAGTATTAGGAAAACTTCCTTACAGTCAGAATTATTGAATGAATTGTCTTGTTAAATAATGAGATCCCTATCATTTCTACTTAGATTTATATAATTTCTAAGCTTCTGTTTTACTCTTAAAAGTCTATGTTCCATAGACCATCATTTAAAAAAAAAAACTATATCAACAATTGTTTTTGAAAAGAAGGGACATATTTACCAAATATGCAGAAGACTAAAATTCATCTTGACTACTGAAAAATTTTAGCACAAAAACCAATATGAAAAAAAACCTAAATAAATTCCCTTCCCCCCCACTTCTATGTTTGGGAAATTTCCCTTTAACCCCAAATTTAAAAATTCTTTCATACAAAATGAATACCAAAAAAAAAAATGTTATCTTTGAGATCTTGAAAGGCCTGTAGGTGATAGGGCAGTCTCAGAACAATAAAAAACTCTTGAGCCAGAGTTGTCTATGAATGACTTTATCATATGTATAGTACCTATAGCACAAAAGATGACTGCTATAGCTATATCACCCAAGGATTTCTATAGTTCACAAGATGACTGGAGAGAAGGAAAATAAAGATAACATGTAACTTTCCTAGCTTTTTTTTCTGCCTATTTATACACCAAGAGAGACACACAGAGACATCTCTATATCAGGGATGCTTCTTGGGACCCCCAGATAATATAGTTGCATTTTCCAGATTCTTAAAAACTTATCTGAATCTGAACCTCATTTGGTAAACAACAGAAATCTGTGACTAGTTTAATTATTCACTGAGAACCAGTGACTACTCTTTTGTCTCCTCGAAATCTCAGTCTCTACTGCTTTGACATACCCCTACAAAGTGGTTCTATTGCTTGAAATGTTTTTTCAACTGACTTCCACATCTCTTTAGGTCTTCTCTAATTATGGTGTTAAGAGGATGGAAGTGTTATGGTTTTCCTCCACTCCTGTTGGATTTAGAGAGCAGAGAAGATGGTGAAAAGTGAAATTATATATATATATAATATATATAAGTATATATATGTACATACATATATATATATAAGACCTTTTCTTTTTTTTCTTTCTTATATACCCAGATCAAGCCAGATTTTTATTTCCAATTAAGCCCTTTCTTGGCATTGAATCAAAGACACACAGACAGACTGCAAATCAGGAATAAGCAATATGCTTCATGGTATGGCTGCATGTCTGACCTCCATAGAGGAAAAGGTGAAATGTCAAGGTTTCCAAAATCCCCATCTGGACAAGAAGTAGTTATGTGCTGCTGCCATCCTAATCACTTTTCCTATTTCTCCCCCACTCATAATGAGTTTATGCCTTCAGAATTCAAATTCCCTGGACCGTAAGCATCTGGGGTAAAACAGCAAGCAAAGCTATACAGAAGCATCAAAGACTAGGCAAAATATGGAAAAGTATCTCTCTGCAAATTTCTTATAGCATTTTGTTTACATGCCCTTATTTTATATATATATTGCTGAGGCAATTGGGGTTAAGTGACTTGCCCAGGGTCACACAGCTGTTATGTGTCTGAGACCAGATTTGAACTCAGTTCCTCCTGACTTCAGGGCTGGTGCTCTATCCACTGCGCCCCCTAGCTGCCACCTAGCTGCCCCCTTAATAAATATTTTTAAAGCACTTATAGCTAGATTGTGTGCTAAGCACTGGAGAGACAAAGAAAGGTCAAAATATGGTCTCTGCCTGCAAGAAACTCACATTTTAATAAGAAAAAAAATATGTGAATAACTGTATACATGTAAGACATATACAATGCAAATGTCAGAGATAATCTCAGAAGGGAGGGGGGCAGAGCAGTTGGGAAAGGTCTCATGGAAAGTAAGAATAAAGCTTAGTTTTAAGAGAAGGCAGGGAAGAAAAGATTGGAGATGAAGAGAGAGAGCATTCTGGGTAGGAATAGTTAGTGAAAAGGCAGTCAAAAGTCTTGAGAAAAGAACATAATAAGTGAGACAAAGCAAGAAGACCCAAATGGCTGGGTTGTCCAGTGCATGGTAGAAACTAAAGTATAAGAACACTGGAAGTAGAACACTGGAAACTGGGAGGGGGCTAGCTTGTAATAGGATTTTAAATGTCAAACAGAGGATTTTACATTTGATCTTGCTTGTAATAGGGAGATTCCTGAGTTGACTGAGTAGAATATGGTGACTTGCCTTTGAGAAAATCCCTTTAACAACTAATTGAGAATGCATTGGAATGGGCAGAGTCTTGAGAGACAATTTAGAAGGTTGTTCTAAACAATCTAGAAGGTTGTTGCAGTAGTCCTGAAGTGTTAAGGTCTTGAGCCAGGGAAGCATCTGGGTGACTGGGAAGAAAGGATCATGTAAAGGAGAAATTGTGAAAGTAGAAATAAGATATGACAAAATATTGAATGTGTAGGGATGAGTGTGAGAGAGAAGTCCACTAAGGTTGGATAATTGGCAGGATGGCAATATCCTTGGCCATGATAGTAAACTTGGAAGAAAGGTTTATTTTGGGGAAAAACAATGAGCTCTGTTTAGAGAATACTAAGTTCACACCTCTGGGACATCCAATTTTAGAGATCAAAAGAATAGTTGATGATACAAAACTAGGACTCAGAAGAGAAATTAGGACTGGATATATAGAGCTAGGAGTCATCTACACAGAAATGACAGTTGAATTCATGGGAACCATGACATAGTAGAAAGGAAAAAGAAAAAAAAAAAAAAAGGCCCAGGGAAAAAGTATTAGGGGATGCTAAGCAGGTATGAAGATTCAGCAAAAAAAAAAAAAAAAAAAAGACTTAGAAGAAGCTAAAAGGTAATTCTCCCTTTCTGTCTCTGACTGTACTTATTTGTATTTAAGTCTTATCATTTCATTAGAGTGTAAGCTTCTTGAGGGAAGGATAATTCTGTTGATCTTATCTCTAAGCTTAGTTCCTCCTACACTGACAAAATACCCCGCAGTTAATGAATGTTAACTGAGAAGAGATGAATAAAAAATTTTCCCTTATTTTATTATTTCTATATTAGTAGGTAAACTGCTAACCAGAGAAAGTGAAAATATTATTCCATAGTTTGTAGTAAAGAAATGGATTCACAACTTATTTTACATAATCTGGACTTCAAGAGAGTGAATTTCCTTCAGAGGAAATGTAGTTTGAGACAGCTAAGTGGTAATCATAGATAGAGCTCTGAAACTTGAATAAGGAAGTCCTAAATTCAAATCCAGACTCAGACACTTATTAGTTATATAATCTGGGGCAAATCACTAACTCTTTCTGTGCTTCTATTTCCTCACCTATAGTATAAAGATCATAATAGCATCTCCTTCCCAGGGTTGTTATGAGGAACAAGTAGAATGATATTTGTGAAAGAATTTCATAAATGTTGAAGTGGTATGTAAGTACATAATTGTTTTAATAATTTGCCCCTTTTTGAATGTAGCACTTCAGACACAAACTTATCCTTTTTGAATGTACTAATTTCTGTGGGGCTTCCTTCTTCTGAGCATTGCGACAAAGATTTAGAAGTTTGGAGAAGAGCTACATGACTCTGCAAGAACTGAAAAATGAAGTGTACATGAAAAAGATAATAAAAGTGGATTTAATTTCAATATAAGAAGGCAATTCAAATGAATTGTTATCAAGTATGCTAAGCCAGTAAACTATAGTAAATACTTAACTAAGAGAAGATCTGGATTCCAGAATCCATTTTTTCTGCCAATTACTAGTCTTGTGACCTTGGCAAGTTGCTTAACTATATAACTTTCAACATTATAAAGTTAGCTAAATAGGGTAGTAGATAGAATGTAGGACTTTAAATCAGGAAAGTGTGAGTTTAAATCTTGCATCAGACACTTGAAAAATTTAAAGGGTTATCAAATGATAGAGATTAGATCTCTTATATTTGGCTTCAGAAATTACATCTAGGAGTATCGAGTGAAAATTTGTCCAAATCTATGATTTTGATAGTGTGGAGAACTTCTGGTGTTGAAATTCTTTTCATTAAGGTAAATTGGCTATTCATCTCTAACTTGTATTCTTAGAGAAGTCATTGGACTGAGAGATTAAGTGACTTGAGAAGGGTAAAGTTAAAAGTCTATTTTATTATGCAACTACAGTAGCAGGTGTCCTTGGACACCTAGACTTGGAATCAATAGACATGTCTTTTTATACCCTGTCACCTGAAATGCAGAACAGTTTTCTCATTCTCCATTAATTGGGAATTACAGAGGTTACATCCTATCTGGAGTGCCCAATCCTTCCTTAGTGTGAATCTCTACCCCTGATTACATCTCCCCTTGACATTCATTTTATTGGGATGTAGTTCAATCCTTCCCCAATTCCCTATTGACTGGGTACTACAAATGTTACAGCCTATCTGAAAAGTCTAATTCCCCCATATGAATCCCTCTTGTTAACATCATTACATCTTCCTCTCATGTATGAGTCTCCACCTCTGAGCGTGAGTTCTTTACATCTTTTCTTCCACTTGTGAGTCTGAATCACTATCCCTGATTACATCTCAAACATTCATATTATTCTAATTTATGGCTTCCCTTCCTAAGTTTTGTCACCTTTAGGTTTTATTTCTTAGATTTCAGTTTCATTTCTCTGATTTCAGTTTCATTTTTCTGCATTCCTCTAATTTAAGTTTTGCAATTCTGTGGAAACTAAACCCCCATCCAATTCTCACATTTACCTATGGTCACATAGCTAGTATGTATCAGAGGAAGAACCCAGTAATATAAAAACTCAGTATTCTATGTTTTCACTAAAAGTCTGTCAAATAAAATTATTATTTATCTAAGCATTGATATACAGTGGTCCAGATGAATAAGATTTCCCCTACCAGTTGTAATGGAGTGCATCCAAGTGATGTCAATTTACAAATTTGGAGTAACCATGAATAAGAAAAGAAAAAAAAATCTAAGTTTATTATTATAACCAAGAATAGTAAATCCTCTCAGTTCTTTTTAAAATTCCCTTTCTATTAAGGGATGCATCGGGTTATTGATAAACAGAAAACAAAAATCAATGTTGCTTCTAACTACCCCCAGATGACTTTTAAACCATCAGGCTAGACAGGGAGGCTTCCAGCAAATATACTCTGAGAGATAATACATCAGTCATCCCTCTTATCTTTGCACAGCTAAGACATATACTAAGAACAAAGATTAATTTCTTTATATAGAAATACCAAGCTTAAAGATACTATTGAAACAACAAGAAAACAGGTAAAGTGAAAATGTAAAATGTTGATTGTAAATATCTATCAAAAAAGGATGTAGGAGAAGAAGGGAGATGATGAATGACTCTTCCTCCCACCCCCCCTTTGAACACAAGCTGCCCATCTATGGCTCCCAGCTGCTATTGCAGCTACTCAAGAAGGGAAGGAGGTGATGTTGCCTCTCTCCATTCACCATTCTCTCAAAGTTCCATCATCTCCTAGTTCTACACTTTATGTGGGCTTGTATACAAGCCCCACACATATCATTCCAAGCCTCTTGACCTTTTGTAGGTTGGGATGATCAGGAAAAATTCCAACTCCCAGAATTCTCATTGAGGATTCAGGCCACTGCTCTAGCATTGACAGGAATAGGAAAATAGAGGAGTAGAATCTGTCCCTGAGAAGACTTTGACAGTCAAACAAGATAGAAGGAAGAAATGAATTAAATATTTACTAAATGTCTACTATGTCTGCTACTAAGTACTTTACAGATATCTCATTTGATTCTCAATAAAATTCTTGAAGGTAGATAATATTATTATCCTTACTTTTTAACTGAGGAAATTGAGGCAGAAAGGAAAAAAAATGATTTGTCCAAGGTCACATATCTAATAAGTGTCCAAAGTTGGATTTGAATTCAGGTTTTCCTGATCATGGGCTCAGCATTCTGAGTATACCAGATAGTCGACTCCTGGAAAATTGGCTTGATGACTGTATATAGACAGCATTTTTGAAGTTTCAGTTTAAAAGTTTAAGCAGTGAACTTATTGGCATCTTTATTCTTTTCACTATTGCTTATTTGTCATCAACACTAGAAATGTACAGGTAATCTTACATACTACATACCAAGATCATGAAATGAGTTCATCAACTCTATGCTATGAACAATACATTTGAAAGGTGTGCCCATTCTGTGGATAGAGTCAGATTCATTCCTGCCTTTGTTCCCTTCTTTTTAACCTCATGGACCTGTTGACTTGATTCAAAGAATCCATTCCACATAAATGGATTCATCTATTTATCTTCCCTAAAATCATAATTCTACAATCACTAAGAAGTGAAGAAAGTGGCAAAACATCACCAATATCTATCAGAGATCAAACATTTTAAATATAATGGGAAAGCTAGGAAACTGTCCTAATGCTACTATATTTCATGTGATCTGAGAATGGCACAGAACTGATTTATATCCTGGACACAAGGATATTCTTTCCTCTAAAAGTACATGAAATAAAATTATACTATTTGTATGTTCATTTCTTGATTTTTAAATCTCTAAATAATCTTCATAAATATCTTTAGGCTGCATAAGTTTTGGGTAAGTGCAATCTTATTTCTCTGATGTATCTGCTTAATCACCACAAATTTTTCATTAGAAAGTATATTCTGCTAAGTAGTAGGAAAAGTGACTTAAAAGAGTAGTCAACTCTTCAGCTCACAAAAGTCTATGCATTCTCAAAACAATTGGGTTAGTCATTTAATTTCTCAGAGCCTTAATTTCTTCATCTATGAAACTGAGATAAAATACTCTCTCTGTAAATCTTATTGTGCTATAGAAAAGCAAATTATTTTTATTCACACTAATATTAACCTTGTAGTCCATATCATGTATTAAGTGAAAGAGGGTGAGGGAGAGAATAAATTCTTTTAGATAAGTTAAACAATCTCTAAAGAAATCTCTGGTATATTTGCTTTGCTTTATTACAAATGAATGAAAATAGGGAAAATGATTGGTTCTTAAAATTAAAAAAAATTAGGGGAATTTGTTTTTATTAGCTATTGTTGCTTAATATTAAACGACTGTTTTTGTATACTAAGAGAATGTGGAAAAGAGATGTGAACAATTAAGACTTTGTTAATGATCATAGAAAACATTTACTTCTCCAGGGGATTGGCTCAGAGCTAACAAATAACTAAAACTGATTGTTCCTATCATTCACTGGGCCCTAGAGAAACCTTCTCTGTCTTTGTGATTCTTAAGTACTGTTCCTGTACTTTGCTAATAAAGATAATCCTATTGTGATTTCGCTAGATAATCAGTTATATTATCAGCTGCATTGAAACTCAGATTATAATACTCAATTCCCAATGTTTATACTTGTCAAAGTCTTTTCATCCTGAAATAAATATTTGATTTCTTGATTCAAAAGTAGTAGCTCAGAAATACTTTGAAAACCAGATGAGTTAGAATGAATCATCTTCATCTAGATGCAAATATTAACCTACATCTCTACTGACCCATTAAGACCTTTTGCCAGAGTCTGTAAAGTCCAATTCAAAGGAAGCTCCTCAATCTTCACTCTCAATTGCCATAGTAGTGACATAGTGGTCAGAGTATAAGAGTTAAACAAATTCATGAAAGCAATATTTATTTAAACTCTCTGGCAATGATATTGTTACTTTCTTTTGTTATTGAATAATTAAAAAGGTATCAAATAGCAAGGTTTCAATTATTCATTAAGTTATTTCACTTACCAGACAAATGTCTGTAGGCAAATAAGTGACACTGGAATTAAAAACTAGCTTCATCTCCATAGGTTTACTTATCAGGTCATCATGGCTTTAATCCTCAAATATTAAAGTGATTCAGAACTGTCCATCAGTTGCTTCAGAAAAGGCTTAGCAATGAGCAACAAGATAGACAACTTTCATATATAAAAGTCTTGGGAATTCTTCCTCTAAGACAAGCAGACTAAACAATAGAGAAGTGCCATCTGTTAGATGCTGTACATAGTAAAAACGGTACAACTTCATTTTAACAATCCCTTTGCCGCCCTCCTGAACTTTTCTGGACCATTTCTCTATGTTAATTCCACCAGGGTATATCAAAAGAATTAGACTTGGAAAATTCCATAATCATCTCTATGAAAATGATCCCCAAATTTACCTATGTGACTTCATTCCTTCACTGAACTCAAGTCCCAAATCAACTCCCTGCTGGACACTTCTGTCTCTATGTTTCCTAGATATCTCAGAATCAATATATAGAACAATTCATTGTCCAACACGATCTTTCCCTTCAGTCTGTCTGTCCTTCTTTTTTACATTAAGAGTACTACCTTGGTTTATGATATATGAGTTGTCCTTAATTCTTCCTCTTACTTATCCTATAAATCTAATCAGATGCCAAATATTTTAAATGTTACCTCCAGAGCATCTTTTATGTGTTCCTTCTTTGCATTCACATGGCCACAGACCTTCCTCGGACATCATCACCTTTTACCTGCACTGTTTTAATGGCTTACTTGTCATTCTCTCAACCTCCAATACTTTCCCTCTCTAAATTGACCTCCATAGAACAGGCAAATTGATGTT
This sequence comes from Myrmecobius fasciatus, assembly GCA_023553655.1. Classification (NCBI taxonomy): domain Eukaryota; kingdom Metazoa; phylum Chordata; class Mammalia; order Dasyuromorphia; family Myrmecobiidae; genus Myrmecobius; species Myrmecobius fasciatus. The sequence continues at coordinate 374,980 of JAJPUD010001507.1, read as the reverse complement.
AATAAAACACTGGTCTGAACATGACACTGCTCATCTCAAGAAGGGCCAGTGGGATCCTGTTGCCTCTGGGACGCCTTTAAGTGATAAATCTTCCATTTGTCACTTAAAGGGTTCCATAATCCATCTCCAACCTATTTATTTGGAGTGATCACACATTATTCCATCTCATGTACTTGACAATCCAATCAAACTAGCTGAATTTGTTAGCTCAATGATAAGTCCTTGTACATGACATTACATTACTCACTTTTGTGACTGTACGAATTGTCCCCTATGCCTAGGAAAAAACCTTCTTCACCTCACCCTCATAGAACGCCATTTCCTTCAAGGCTTAATTCAGATGCTGCCTCCTTAAGCATTCTTCCTGATTTTCCCTACCTGCTAATCTTTTCCTTGTTCCCCACCTCCATTTCTTTGTATTCCTTTTAAACATGGTCAATAGTTGCCTGCCTGGGTACACGTTGCTTTTTGAAAGGTCAGCAGAATATAAACTCTTTGAGAACAGGGACAGTTCCATTTTTGTATTTATATTATTGAGTCTACCAGTGTCCATAATAAAGCAGGTGTTTAGTAATTGCTTGTTAACGTAAATTGAATAGGGATCATCTGGTCCAATACTTTTGTAAGGGACTCAGAGAGATTGTTTTTTGCCTAAAGTCACAAAGCTATTGATGGAAGAACAGGGATACCAACTCAGGTCTTCTAATTTCAAATCCAGATCTCTCAATTCAGCCCTAACCAGGAATGTATAAAATTATGTCATTGAAAATAAAGGTAGTTTTAACATCTAGTGGACTTCCTGCCAACTAGGGGAGGGGTGGGGACTAGGGGGGAAAATTTGTAACGGAAAGCTTTGTAAGGGTCAATGTTGAAGAATTACCCATATATATATGTTTTGCAAATAAAAAGCTTTAATAAAAAATAAAATAATAAAATAAAATAGAAAATAAAGGTAGTTGGCTTGGGCATACTTGTAGAAATGTAAGGCAAAGGACTTTAATCCAGTCTTCAGTTTTTCTGTGTTCTTTTTTTTTTTTTTTTTGGATGTTCTTGAATAATTTCTGATATGAAAGTACCAAGGGAATGATGGAAGCTCAAAGAAATAAACTCATTTCAACATACATATCAGTAAGGTCTCAAGGGATTACCTGCTGAGGGAGAGTGAAGATATTGGAATAGAAATATCTTAACTTGAGGGGCTCCATTTTTTTCCTCTGTTGGGTGCAGCTATGTACTTGAGTACAAAGAAAACAAAATAATCTGATTAGCTCTGGCATAAACAACCACACAAAAGAGCAATAACCTTCACCTAAATATACATATACACATATGTACACACAAATGTATGTACATATATGTATGTCTATATCTATACATGTAGACCTACACACACATAAACAAAAATATTCTTTAAACACTTACTTGAATGAGAATATTGTGATATATTCTGGGGGAGGTATAGGGTTTAGCTTAATCCATTCCCTCATGGAGTTTATAGTTTAATAGGGAAATATGAAACACAAATGCATAATTAAAATGTGGTTATTATATGATAGATGCACTCAAGAAATGCGTAGCAAAAGAATATGTGAGATCTAGTTGAAAGGGGGAGGTCATTACTTATAGGAGAGATGATAAATTGGAGAACGTAGCAACTTAAACAATGGCTAGAAATTCAAACAAGATAAGCATAAGGAAAAGTCTTTTGCAGTACTTTCTTCATCCATGGTTAAGATTTACTTTTGAACTAACCTTTGTTCTCCTGGATGTCATCTAGAGCATGATGAATCATCCCTCTTTAAGTGATGATGGATAGATAAACCTAAAGGCCTAGTTGTGAACTGAATGTCAATAGGAACAAACATTGACCCCTGAAATGGACTATATCTACATACTACTCTTAGATTTACAAACTTTTCCTTGAACATGCCCTCTGATTTTCAGTCCTTGGGCCTATCTTTATAATGTTTCTTTCACCTGAAATGGCCTCTGTGCCAACTTTAATTTGTGCCAACTCCAGCTGTTGAAAAAACATCCAACAGCCTTAAAAGATGACTGATTAAAGATCAGATCATTGTAACACCTTGCACTAAGCAGGAGTGAAACAGTCAGTCTTTGCAATGGATCTTTTGTGATATACACCTGTAGTATTCTGAGAGGTTTTTAAAATGGCACTTTTGGAAACAAATACTCTTTTGCTAGAGCAAACTAGTCTTCCCAATAGTTTCAGTTTAGGAAATCTGGGATACAAGTTCTTTCTGTGCTGTATAGGAATGAGAGAAATGCTCATCTTCTCATTTCTTCTAGATAACAAATTATTTTAATTTTAACAAGTCTTTGGAATTTATATAAAAGACATCTTTATATTTAGCTGGATAATTCTAAGCTAAATTTTTATGTGATTTCAAAATTTTTCTCGGGTCAAATGGGGATTGATGCAACAAACTAACAATAATTAAAAAAATAATAATAACTAACATATACATGATAATACTATGCCAAGTATTGTGCTAAGTGCTTTACAAATATTATCTCATTTTATTCTCTCAAAACCCTTGAAAGATAGATGCTGTTATTATGCTCATTTTATAATTGAGAAACTAAGACAGACAGAAGTTATATGATTTTCCTGAAATTATACTCTTACTCAGTGTCTCCTGTATTTGAATTCTTTGTGTTCTTTGCTAACACAAGAAGAGCTGCTATAAATATTTTAGAACATATATGTTCTTTCCCTTTTTCTCTGATCATCTTAGAAAATACACCTAATAGTGGTATTGCTTGGTCAAAGGATATATATGGTTTTATAACTCTTTGGGCATAATTCCAAATTGCTTTCCAAAATGGTTGGATCAGGTCAAATTTTACCAAAAGTGTATTAGTGTCCCAATTTTCCCACATATCCTCCATCATTTGTCATTTTCCTTTCCTATTTATTTTAGCCAATCTGGTAGGTATGAAATGGCATATTAGAGTTGTTTTAATTTGTATTTTTCTAATCAATAATGATTCAGAGAATTTATATATATATATATAGTCCTGTACATGTGACAAAGAGGGGATAAACATAGAAATGTAACATACCATGTGGGACATGACCAATATGGGAATTTGTTTTTCTTGACTACTTTTATTTGTTACAAGAGTTTTGCTTTTCTTTACTATCAAAGGATAGAGGGTAAGATAGAGAAAAAAATGCTTTTTAATTTAAAAAGTAAAATTTAATTACAAAATAAAATGTGCTTTCCTTACTTCATTGCAAAACTGGGATATTATAGAAGTCTGGCAAAATATGCATTTTCAGACTCAGTTGATATACATGCCAAACTGCCTTTCTCACCTCTTTTTTAACTTTGTTACAAGGGAGGACTTTTTTGGGCAGAAATGTATATTCTGAAATGAAGAAAGTCTAAAATAAAATAAAAATTAGTTTTAAAAACCTTTAGTGTTTTTTGTTTCCTGACACAAGGGAAACTAGGAAGTCTTCTGAACCTTGTTGTTATGCTGCCAAGAAGCTCAAATGAAAATTATATTCTGGGAACTCTCTTGTCCAATTTCAAAGCCTACAAAACTTTCCATCTATCTAATATGGCAAATAATCCCCCAATCCCACAGGTCATGAAGAGGCCACTAATATCCTCAAGGTTTATCACCACCCCGCCCCATCTTCTCATCAAAGCACCTATATGAAGCACCTATATGTTCAGAAGCAGAGTGTGTATTCTGAAACAACAATTAGAGCTCCTAAAAGGGATATGTGTATGGTACAGGATTGTTCTCAATATTATTGCAGAATAACTTCAAAATCACAGATTCATAGAATTTTGAACTGGAAGGTATGGTAGCCGCTATCCAATCCATCTGATATTAAAAAGGATACCTATTTTGATGTATTTGACTATTGGTTATGCAGCCTTTGCTTGAAGATTTCTCATTAGGTGAAACTTTTCACTAATTTCCCATTCAATTTTTCACAGCTCTTCTTGTTAGGGAGGAGTGTTGTTTCATTCTTATATTAAAACTAAATTTGCCCCTTGTCAACCTATACCCATTTGTCCTGGTTCTGTTTTTTGGGAGTCAAAACCAATGGGCCTAATTCTTCTTTGACTGGATAATACTCCAAATTTTCTAGGCAAGTATAATGTCTCTGCTAAGTTTTCTCTTCTTTTCTTTAGGCTAAATATCACCTTTTCCTTAAACAGACCATCATATGACATGGACCCAAGGCTGTTCATCTTTCTACCTGCTCTTTTGGACATTCTCTAGTCTACCTATCAATCTATGAATAAGCATTTATTAAATGCCTCTTGTCCTAGTTCATCAAAATCTTTATTAAATTATATCACCTAGAACTAAAAACAATATTTCCTACTTTATTATAGCCATGGAGCATAAAACCACTATATTCTTCTTATTCTTGGTATCCCAGTCTCAATGTTAATTTAGACCAATGTATATGTTTATATATATATTTATATATATTACTGCCACATCACACTGCTGATTGATATTCAATTTACAATCCACTAAAATCCCCAGTTCTTTTTTTATTCTTCAGAACAACTCCTATTTAAACATGCCTTTCCTATCCGTACTTGTGAAGTTGACTTTTTGAAACTAAGACTTTGCATTTATCCTTTTGGAATTTCATATTATTAGATTCAACCCAATTCTCTAGTGTGTCAAAATCATTTTTAATCCTGACTCTATTATCTAGTGTGTGACTTGGGGTTGTGAGTACTTTAAAGATATCAATTGGGGTTACAGGATTCAGGGAATATAAAAAAGGGAGACATTTTTACTGTAGTTTTCTTTTGAAATAAGTAAATGGTTATCCTACAGGAACAGAACAGTAGCTTTCTTATTATGTTTTAAAATAACTTTTGATTAAATGTTGTTTTTTTAAATTCAAGAATTCATTTCCTTTTGGTCTCCAGACTATGGGATAGGGTAGTCTGTATAGGTGAATGAATAAAGAAATAAATGGAAAAAAACAATCCATAGATTTAGTGCTTACTCTGTAAGGAATACACATAAAAAAGCTAGATCCCCAATCTCAAAGCATCCTCATTCCAACAGAGTGATATGGATGTAGCCTGTATAAGAGAATGGTGATTTTGAGGCAGTGCTTTAATTTGGAAAGTTAAAGGGGTGGAAAATGGATACATAGAAAAGTAAACTGAAACATTTTCCAGTAGCAATGTCTATGTTGACTTGATTATGATTCCAGAAATGAGTAAGAGAAGAAAGGGAGTGTAAAGAGAACCCATACTAGAAGCCAGGTATCTGGTAAGAAGATGGACAGGGAATAAGAAAAGTAAAAGTAATGTATGGCTAGAGGTGGACTGGCTATGATGGGTCACAGGAGGCACTCATCAGTCATAGCCCCTGAGTTGAAAGAATTAGGTCCTCTAGGGTGTTATTTCTGGTCTGGAAAGCAGATAGCTTGTAAGAAGATAGCTTGGAAGTACATTTAAGCATAATTAGAGCCACGATTAGTAGAACACATGAGGCACTTTACCAATAAAGACAGTAGTACTTAGGTATGTTTAATAAAAGATTAAATATAATTCTATATAGGAAGAAGATTGTATTCTACAGGACTGAAAACTTGACCTTATTTTGTGTTATAGACTAATTTGATAGTCTGCCTTTTCAATCTCCTCAAAATACTATTTTAAATGCCTAAAATAAAAAAATCTATATTGATAAATATACTATATATATGACAAATATACTAGAAATGTTTTAATTAAAAACAAACAAACAAAAATAAGACAAGAAATTCATGGGCCTTGGGCTAAGAACCTTTTTCTAAAACCTTTCATTTGAGAAATGTTTGTAATAATTATAATGAATCATATATATATGTACATATATATACACATATATATGTTGTCTCATTTGAATCTCAAAGCCTTGTGAGAAAGATAACAATCAAGTGTTTAACAGATGAGGAAATTTAAAGATATTAAGAACTTTGCTGTGGTCAAATGGCTTATAAGTGTGAATCCAAATTCAAACTCATTTTCCTTATTGCAAGGACAGTGCCACAATACCAGGTTGCTTCTTAATCTAATAATCTAAATGTCTACTGAAATATAGTTTAAATTAGTAGTTATTCTCTGTGTTTTAGACTTATTTCTTAAAAAAATGCATATAGTTAGTAGGAAACAATCATTTTTAGAACTTGAATTTTATATATTCCTATAGATATTTCCCCCATTCCTTTTACATTCCCTTTAAGATAGTGTCACAGGAAGTTAATGCATCAATGGTTGCTGGGAATCACCCATGAGTTAATGCACTTTGTAGAAAGCTGTTTTACTATTGGGGCTAACTTTGGTTTCTGGAACCCAACTCTAAATACTGGTATCTAATCTGTCTTGCACTAAAGTTTATAACAACAAGATGGTCCGATCTAGCTAGATATATGAAATGCCTTGCATAGGTGGTGTTACAGTTCTATCCTAAATAAAGCAATCAATCAATACTTCTTCTCTGCTTACACTCCAATCTTCAGAACTGCTTGTTACGCTAGCTAGATGGATTTACTTAGAGCAGTGAAAGACATTCAGCAAGTCCATCCAATTTCTTGATTTATTTGCTATTGATGCATAAAATAGGCTTGTCTGTGAAACAGGCAGGTTCAAATTGCTGTTCTCAAGCATTTTCATTGTTATTATTTGGCTAGACTGACTCTTGAGGGTCAAATTAAAACTCATTCATCCAGAGCTAGGTTAGTGACAAGAGAAAGCCTCCTATTAGCTTCTTCAGCTAAAATCTGTAACCAGTTCTATATTTGTATACCACTGATGATCCAGAAGTGAGGATGACCTTGGGTAAGCTTTTGAGGGATCAGTTTCCTCATCTGTAAAATGAAAAGTTCAGGTTAAGTTGCCCCTAAACCCTCTTCCAGCTCAAAATCTACAATTTTACTATCTAAGGTTTTTTTTTTGTTTTGTTTTGTTTTGTTCTGTTTTCTAGTTTAGGAACTTGCTTGCTATGGATTAGAACTAATTAAGTATTTATTGGAAAGAGGAAGAATGCTATATGATTTCAGAATCATAGATTTAAGGTGGAGATGAGTCTAGATGCCATCTAATTCAATTTTCTCTTTTTCCAGTGAGGAAAAAGAATTTCAGAGAGACTGAATGACTTGTCCTATGTCTGTGACTCTAGGTAGTGTTCTAGCCCATGTTTGCCTCAGGCAATTGCCTAGGACTTATCTATGAAGTCTATGTTGTTCTACACTAGAAATTTATTGCTCCAACAAAGTCAACCATCCTTCACCTATGTGAATATTATGAATAAAATACTTCAATATTTTTTATGTCTCATGTTTAGACCAATGCAGGTACTCCCTCCATTAATGCAGATGAATCCATCCATGTCTTAGCAGATGAGTCAGTTACCAAGTCCCAGTACCTCAATGATCATTTAATGCAAGAATCCTATGACTCATTTCTCAAAATAATGCTTTAAGTGCATAAAATAAAATACAATGAATTATGGAGGGAAGCAATTATATTGAAATATAGTTCTCAAGATAGTGAGTTGGGGAATCTGAGTTCTAGATCTAAATTGTCACTTAACTATTTGTGTGACTGGGAAAGTCAGCCAATCTCGTGAGTTTTAGATATGTAAAGGATCTTGGAAGTCATCTAGTCCAATTTGTAATTGAGAAAACTGAGATAGGCTTAGAACCCCGGGTTTCAGATTTAAAATCCAGTGTCATTTGACTCCATCACTCTATCTCCTTTTTTCTGAATCTTAGTTTATGCAGCTGTAAAATTCAGAGTTTAGATACGATGATCTTTCAGACCCCATTCGACCAAAAATGTCCTGGTAGTTGTTTAATAGTTAGGTCTTTTGGGAAAAAAACAAAAACAAAAAACAAAAAACCTCCACGCATTTTAAAAGTTATTCTACACTATTCACATTTTCTTTATCATTTAATTGTCTGATTTTTGATGCAATTATTTAGTTGTTTCTGAATTTGTGGCCCCATTTGGGGATTTCTTGGAAGGGATATTGAAGTAGTTTGCCATTTTATTCTTCAGCTCATTTTACAGATGAGGAAATTGAGGCAAATAGGGCTGTGACTTGCCCAGACCACACATCTTGTAAGTGTTTGAGGCCAGATTTGAATTCATGAAGATGAGTCTTTGATTCAGGTTTATTACTCTTACCTACTGCACCACCTAACTGCCTCTTATTGTCTAAATTTTAAAAAAAATCTAATCAAGCTCTGATTGGTAACCTTTTCAGATGCTTTCAAAGATTTCAAAGTATAATTCTCACATTGAAAATTTAATAATAAATTCTCTGAAACTTATTTAAACTGGCTCCAGCAGAGCCTTGTTTGCAACTCTCAAACTCTGAAAAAGAAAAAAAATCACAACCATATCCTATTTCTTCAAATATTATTTTATATAATTTTCTCTATATAGCAAAACAGATTTTGTAAAACATCAAATAATGTGGCCTTTTCCAAAGACAAGCAAAAAGTTAATGGGCTTCATCCTACCAAATTAAAATAATTGAAACATGTCCAATAATATTCCAATTAAAATGATGTATATGATTACTATTATTTATCATATACATCATTCTAATTGGAATATTATTTTATTGTTTGGAAAAATATTTCAATACACTTTTTTCAGATGAAGATAGTGAGGCCCTAAAATATAAATGATTGCCCAGGGTCGCTGTGGTAGCTAGTATCATGGCACAATGAAAAAGGGTGGGACTTGGAATATAGAGGAACTAGATTTCAATCCTAAATTTAGTATTCCTGTGTGATTTTGGATAATTTACCTAACTTTTCGGGGCTTAGTTTCTATGATGGGTTTGAGTAAATGACCTTCAAATCTAGCTCCGTGCTCTAAATCTATGAGCTACTTCTCTTCCAATCCAATGTTCTTTTCACTGCCATCACTGTTGCATTAATTCATTGCCACATTTTCCCAATCAGGATTTTGTGAATCAGAGGATAACCCACCAAAACAAAAACACCTTGTGTTGACTAGCTAAATGGACTAATGATTGGCTCATCTCACTTATACACCAGCTCTTTTTTTTTTCTTCTCTATTGATGCCAAAGTCACAGACTAATGCATGTGACCCCTGAAGATTCAGCTGAACAGGAGACTTGTTCTGACAAAGTAATAATCTTTCTCTAATATGATCCCCCCTTTCAATTAACTGCTGGCTAAATAAATCACACTGTTATATAACTATAAAATTCCATTTAATTAGATTATGAGTTTAGTCAATCTAATTACAAAAGCTAGAACTGTTCAAATATATATTTTTAAATTTTTTGCTGGCTGATTAATTTAAAATTTACCTTCTATAAAATCTAAGTCAATCTTTATACATTTCATCAAAGTAGAAAAGTAAACCTATAAATATGATATTCCCCCATTAAAATGTTGAGAATAGTTTTCTTTTATTAATGGTAAAATGTTGAAAAATGATTTTAGCCTAGAAAATATAATTAATAAGCATTTATATAGTGATTTTATATCAAACAATTTTAATTCATTACTTTATTACTGATTCTGAAATTTCTTTACTTCAGTGCATTAATAGACCTGCAATTTCACTGGTGGGAGAACTCCTTTTAATGGTAAAGATTATAATTCTGTTTATCCAGTGTGATTCTGCTCCATGTCAGTCTTTAAATCTTCCTTACAAATATATTCAATGTGCTGAAGGCTTTCTTTTAGTTATTGTTATTTTTAAATGTTTCATGAATGTCAGTTTGGTGATTGAGCTACCTCTGTGTTATCCCTCCTTCTTATGTAACCAACTCACTTTCTTTTTCAATCATCAAAATTCTTAATGATTTATTTTATATGACATCTTATTTACCATGTAATTATTTAAATACTGCAGCCTGACTATATCTGTCCTATGTCTTTCCATTGTTCTTTGAATCTTATGTTGCACTATGATTTTCAGACTGATTGCATCATTGGGAGAGAATTACTGTTAAATGATGAGCATTGGTGGTAATAAGCAGTTTGTGAGTTGGAGTGGTAGAGTGGATAGAATGTTGGATTTACAATCAAGAAGACTTGTGTTTGAATCTAAGCTTTGAAATTTACTGTCTGTGACCACTGTCACACCAGTTAACTTTATTTATAAAATGGAGGTAATAATTCTTGTGATACCTTTCTCACCCTCCAGAAAGTTCTCTTCCAATGCTTCCTGGAGGCATAAAGGTGAACCTGGCTTCTCAAAGCTTATGGCAGTATAATATAAGCTGTAAAACACTCTTCCATGTTGGATCCTAATTTTTAATTCCAATGACCATCTGAGCTAAATATAGAGACCCATACTCAGTAGACTGGCTGCTACTATGGATTGCTTTGGGACATGAAACAAAATAAAGTACAAAGTGACCTTCATTCTTATGTAGGCCTTTTTTGACTGAAATGATGGAGGAAGAATAATGGGAAATAAGTGAAAGACTTCTAACATTCACACAGTTTTTTGAGATTTTATAAACTTCAAATGGGCTATTGGTATTTGGCAAATGTAAAATTTCTGTTTAATGATCACTGAATGGGCATGTTAATGGAGGAAAGGGATCATTAATCTTGACAAGTTCACTATAAACAAAATCAGAAGACAGAGGAGAGTTGCTACTAAATGGAAAGATGGCTTACTGATTCTTCCTGGAGAGGTAAGTAAAAGAGTTGGCAAAGTTGGTTTTATTCTGCAACAAAAAAAGAAATAAGAAATATTCCACAAGATACTTAGTTCTGTCACATTGAAGGGCTCAAGATAAGTATTTGCAAAAAGATGACCTTGGAAATAATTGAAGTTTATGCCCTAGCATCTGTTGCAAAAGATGAGAAAGTAGACAAATTCTTTAATGATCTCAATAGAATCTCCAAATTAAATCAGCATGTACTATAATTAAATAGTTTAAATTAAAAGAATAATAGAGGAGAATAAGGAAAGATTCAAAAAAGACATATTAGAAAACATGACTCAGGAAAAGGGAATGAAAGCTAACTTGTAGACTACACAGAAATTTCACTTATATATCATGAATATTTTCTTTGAGAAAAGAATCACAAGGTTCTATGCAAGAGGAATATAGAATAATATAATAGGAAATGAAATTGGTGATATCTTCACTGATAGAATATGACTAATTTCTTATTTGAGGCTGAAGTTGATTGAGCTAATTGATCAATTACCACAATCCTGCCAAAATAAATGACAAGATGTTATACCCTGATATCTTAATCTGAGTTTAGAACTCAATAAGGAATCCAAGCAAAAATTTTATCTGAGTCTCTGAGAAGAAACTCTTTTGTTACTATTATTTTTCATTTTTTTCATTTTATTTTTTATTAAAGCTTTTTATTTACAAAACATATGCATGGGTAATTTTTCAACATTGACCCTTGCAAAGTCTTCTGTTCCAAATTATCTCCTCCTTCTTCCTACTCACTCTCCTATATAGCAGGTAGTCCAATACATGTTAAATATGTTAAAGTATATATTAAATCCAATATATGTATCATATTTATACAGTTATCTTGCTGCACAAGAAAAATCAGATCAAGAAGGAAGAAAAAAAATGAAAAAGAAAACAAAATCCAATCAAACAACAACAAAAAGAGTGAAAATGTTATGTTGTGATCCACACTCAGATCTCACAGTCCTCTCTCTGGCTATAGATGACTCTCTTCATCACTGGTTTGAATCTTCATGAAGAGAACTATGTCCATCAGAATAGATCATCATATAATCTTGTTTTTGCCATGTATAATGATCTCCTGGTTCTGCTTATTTTACTTAGCATCAGTTCATGTAAGTCTCTCCAGGCCTCTCTGAAATCATCCTGCTGATCATTTCTTACAGAACAATAATATTCCATAACATTCATATACCATAATTTATTCAGCCACTCTCCAATTGATGGGCATCCATTCAGTTTCCAGTTTCTAGCCACTACAAAAAAAGCTTGCCACAAATATTTTTGCACATGTGGGTCCCTTTACCTCCTTTAAGATCTCTTTGGGATATAGGCCCAGTAGAAATACTTCTGGGTCAAGGGATATGCACAGTTTGATAACTTTTTGAGTTTTATTGATATAGCATTAAATATATAGATTAGTTTAGGTAGTATTGTTATTTTTATTATATTCATTCGACCTATCCAAGCACTTAATATTTTTCCAATTGTTTAGATCTGACATTATTTGCATGAAAAGTGTTTTGTAGTTTTGTTAATGCAGATAAGATCAGAAGGGAAGCAATAAATTGGAAAATCATTTTTACATTTAAGGGTTCTGATAAAGGCTTCATTTCTAAAATATATAGAGAATTGATTCAAATTTATAAGAGTTCAAGCTATTCTCCAATTGATAAATGGTCAGAGGATATGAACAGACAATTTTCAAATGAAGAAATTGAAACTATTTGTAGTCATATGAAAAGGTGCTCCAAATCACTATTGATCAGAGAAATGCAAATTAAGACAACTCTGAGGTACCACTACACACCTGTCAGATTGGCTAAAATGACAGGATAAGATAATGATGAATGTTGAAGGGGATGTGGGAAAACTGGGACATTGATACATTGCTGGTGGAACTGTGAACGGATCCAACCATTCTGGAGAGCAACCTGGAACTATGCTCAAAAAGTTATCAAACTGTCCATACCCTTTGACACAGCTGTGTTTCTACTGGGATTATATCCCAAAGAGATCTTAAAGGAGGGAAAGAAATCCAAGGTATAAAAATGTTTGTGGCAGCCCTTTTTGTAGTAGTAAGAAACTGAAAACTGAGTGGATGCTCATCAACTGGAGAATGGCTGAGTAAATTATGGTATATGAATGTTACGAATATTATTGTTCTATAAGAAATGACCAGCAGGATGATTTCAGGGAGGCCTGGAGAGACTCCCAAGTATTTTATACTATCAACAGCTATTTTAAATGGAATTTCTTTTTGTATTTTTTGCTGTTGGGTTTTGTTAGTTATATACAAAAATGCTGATGATTTATGTGGATTTATTTTGTATCCTGCAATAGTTCTCCCTTTTCATTTTTGAGACTAACAATTTGGTTTTCTTCTTTCCTTTTTCTAATTAAATTAACTAAAGGTTTATCTATTTTGTTGGTTTTTTCATAAAACCAACTTAGTTTTATTTATTAATTCAATAGTTTTCTTATTTTCAGTTTTATTAATCTCCCTTTTTATTTTCAGAATTTCAAATTTGGTATTTAATTGAGGATTTTTAATTTGTTCTTTTTCTAGCTTTTTTTAGTTGTAAGCTCAATTCATTGATCTTCATTTTCTCTATTTTATGCAAGTAAGCATCTAAAGATATAAAATTTCCCCTTATTACCACTTTGGCTGCATCCCATAAATTTTGGTATATTGTCATTATTATCATTCTCTTGAATGAAATTATTGATTGTGTCTATGATTTGCTGTTTCACCCATTCATTCTTTTTTTTTGATTTTTTTTATTTGCATAACATATGTGTGGGTAATTCTTCAACAATAACCCTTACATAGCTTTCTGTTACAAATTTTCCCCCCCAACTCCCTACCCCTCCCCTAGATGGCAGGTTATCCACTACATGTTAATTATGTTAAAATATTGGCAAATCGAATATATGTATACATATTTCCAAACTTATCATTGTTGTGCAAGAAAAATCTTATCTACACAAAAGATATATCAGATAAAGGAAAGACAATGTAAGCAAACATCAATCAAGGAGTATGAGAATGTTATGTTGTGGTCCACATTTCACATCCCTCTCTCTGGGTGTATATGGCTTTCTTCAGTGAACAATTGGAGGTGGTTTGAAACATTTCATTGTTGAAGAGAGCCATGTCCATCAGAATTAATCGTCATATAGTATTGTTGTTGCCGTGTATAATGATCTCCTGGTTCTGCTCATTTCACTCAGCATCAGTTCATGTAAGTCTCTCCAAGTCTCTCTGAAATCATCTTGCTGGTCATTTCTTACAGAACAATAATATTCCATAATATTCATATACCATAATTTATTCAGCCATTCTCCAATTGAAGGGCATCTATTCAATTTCCAGTTTCTAGCCACTACAAAAAGGGCTGCCACAAACATTCTTGCACATGTGGAGCCCTTTCCTTCCTTTATGATTTCTTTGTCACCCATTCATTCTTTAGGAAGAGATTATTTAGTTTCCAATTACTTTTTGTTCCATTTTCTCTTGGCCTTTTATTGAATGTAATTTTTATTGCATCATGATCTGAACAAAATGCATTTATTATTTCTGCCTTTCTGCATTTGATTTTGAGGTCCTTATGCCCTAATATATGGTCAATTTTTGTGTTCATTCCATGAACTGCGGAGAAGAAAGTGTACTCCTTTCTGTCTCCATTCAATTTTCTCTAAAGATCTATTACACCTAAGTTTTCTCATATTCTTTTTACCTCTTTAACTTCTTTCTTATTTATTTTGTGGTTCTAAGAGAGTAAGGTTGAGATCTTCCACTATTATAGTTTTCATGTCTATTTCTTCTTGCAGCTCTCTTAATTTCTCCTTTAAGAAATTAGATCTATACCACTTGGTGCATAGACGTTTAGTATTGATATTGCTTCATTATCTATGGTACCCTTTAGCAAAATATAGTTTCTTTCCTTATCTCTTTTAATTAGATTCATTTTTGCTTTTGCTTGATCTGAGATCAGGATGGCTACCCCTGCTTTTTTTTTTTTTTTTACTTCACCTGAAGCATAATAGATTCTGCTCTAGCCTTTTACCTTTACTCTGTATGTATTGCTCTGCTTCAAATGTGTTTCTTGTAAACAACATATTGTAGGATTCTGGCTTTTAATTGTTTGCTATCCATTTCCACTTTATGGGAGAATTCACTTCATTCACATTTATGGTTAAAACTACTAATTCTGTATTTCCTGCCGTTTTATTAACCCCAAATTATACTTTTCTCTTTCCTTTTCCCCTTTCCTTCTTCCCCATTATTTTATGTATTTGCCTCAAGCAGCCCTCCCCCTTTAAAGTACCTCCCCCTTTCTTATAGTTTTCCTCTACTATTTTTGTTTCCCCTTCTATTTATCCTACCCCTTCCCTTTCCCCCTTTCCCCTCCCACTTTTCTATAAGATGAGAGAAGTTTTTTGGTGAAAGCAAATGAGTCTAATATTTTTTCTTTGAGCCAAATCTGATGAGAGTAAGATTAACACAATGTTCATCCCCCTCCCTTCTTTCTCTCAATTGCAATAGATTTTCTTTGCCTCTTCCTGAAATGTAATTTCCCTCATTTTACTTCCATTTCCCCCTTTTTCTGTTAAATCCCTTTTTCACCTCTAGTTTCTTTTTTATATTATACCATTAATATAAAATTATACATGTACTCTATATGTATACCCATAACAGAGATATAGTTCTCAAGAGTTCTTTCCTTTTTACCCTTTTATGCTTCTCTTGAGTCCTATATTTGGAGGTCAAATTTTTTGTTTAACTCTGGTCGTTTCATCAGAAAAAAATGGAATTCATCTGCTTCATTGAATATCTATCTTCTTCCCTGGAAGAAAATGCTCAGTTTCCCAGGGTAATTTATTTTTGGCTGCATTCCAAGTTCCTTTGCTTTTTGAAATATCAGATTCCAGGCCCTTCAATCTTTTATGGTGGAAGCTGCTAGGTGCTGGGTAATCCTTATTGTAGTTCTTCGATATTTAAATTGTTTTTTTTTTTCTGGCTGCTTGTAATATTTTTTCCTTGATCCAATAGTTCTGAAATTTAGCCACGATATTCCTTGAAGTTTTAATTTGGTGGTCTTTTCCAGGAGGTGTTCAGTGAATTCTTTCAATGGCTATTTTGCCTTCATGCCCGGGCAGTTCTCTTTGATAATTTCCTGAAAAATAGTACCTTGGCTCTTTTTTTCATCATGGTTTTCTGGAAGTCCAATAATCCTTAAACTGTCTCTTCCAGATCTATTTTCCAGGTCAGTTTTTTTCCTAATTAGGTCTTTTACATTTTTTTTATTTTTTCATTTTTTTTTTTTGGTTTTGCTTGACTAATTCTTGATGCTTCATTGAGTCATTCATTTCCATTCAGTCAGTTCTGATTTTTAGTGAATTATTTTCTTCATTTACTTTTTAAACTTCTTTTTGTATTTGTCCAATTGAATTTTTAAATGAGTTGTTTGTTCTATGTATTTTTTTTCCATTTCACAAATTCTGTTTTTCAGGGAGTTGTTTTCTTTTTCCATTTTATCAAATCTATCTTTTAATGAGTTATATGCCTTTCCCAGTTCACTAATTCTATTTTGTGTGGCCTTTTCCAAACCCTCTTGCAAAGTTCTCATTTCCTTTCCCCATTTTTCTTCCAGCTCTCTTTTAAGATCTTTTAAAATTTCTTCTGGGAGAGCCTTGTGTGATGAGGACCAACTTGTATCACACTTTGGGGCTTCATCTGGAGACAGTCTGCTTTTAGTCTCCTCAGCGTTTGAAATCTGTTCCTCTCTTTCACCATAAAAACTATCTATCGTTAGAGCTCTTTTTGCTTTTTTACTCATTTTTTTTTAAGTTAAGGTCTGCTTTTAGGGCAGGGGAGATTGTCCAAGCTTCCTTTACAAGCAGCAGAGGCTGTGCTGGGTCAGTGCTGACTGACTCCCAATGCTGAGTGGATGTGGCTAGGTCCCGTGAGATTCTGGCATTTCAGGGTTCACTATTTGGCTTTTGTGCTTGTGCTGGATGTTTTCTAACTCTTCTGCTGGCCATCTGGCTTGCAGATAGGGCAGAGTAGCCAACACTCCTGTAGATTCTTCCCTGTATATTCTCCACTGTGCAGAGTAGACACAACCCCATGGAGCCCATACCCTGGTTTCTGTGCTCAGCCTGCTTGCACTTGGCTTGCCTCCCCTCGGACATGATTGAAACAGACCTTTTCTGGTGATCTTCAGAATTATTTTCTGCTGGTAATTTGTTGCACTCCCAATAATCATGGATTCTGTCAGTCCAGAGCTAATTCAGAGGCTGATTTTGCTAATTAGTCTGAGGATTGTGGGAGAAGATCAGAAAGAGGCATGTGCTCCCTCCACCCTGTGACTCTGCCAGAAGAAACCCTTTGGAAAAGAAAGAAGAGTTATGACCTTCGACTTCATTTCCTTTTCATCTTTCTTAGCCAGATGGTAAACTTCATAGGATCAGAAGATTTGTACTTTGTGCTGACCTTGTAGGGTCTCCCATACAGTAGTAGATGATATCAGAAAATGTATAAATAATTGAAGATAAATTGGACATGATGAGGAAAGGCAGATTCAAGACTCTAATCTAAAAAGAACCCATCACAAAAACTTCACTATGCTTGAAAAAGAGCTCCAGAAGCTGAGTTACTTCTTTGACAAATTTACTATCTAAACTTGAACCTATTTATTCTTTTTTTTTTAGCATTTAAGTACACTTTTAAGATGGTAGTCAATTGCAACTTCTTTACAATCATTCCTTAGCTGAAGTTTACAAAGTGAATTATAAATATTATCTCATTTTATCCTCACAACCCATCCTCTGTAGAATATAAACTGTTTTCATCTTGTTCTGTTCCCAGTGCTTAGCTTTTTTTCTTAATTAAAGCTTTTTATTTGCAAAACATATGCATGGGTAATTTTTCAACATTGACCCTTGCAAAGCTTTCTCTTCCAAATTATTTCCTCCTTCTCTCCACCCTCTCTTCTAGATGGCAGGAAGTCTAATACATGTTAATTATGTTAAAATACTTGACAAATCAAATATTTGTATACATATTTTTACAGTTATCTTGCTGTACATGAAGAATTGGATCTACAAGGAAAAAAAAACCTGAGAAGGAAAGCAAAATGTAAGCAAACAACAACAGAGAGAGTGAGAATACTATGTTGTGGTCCACACTCAGATTCCACAGGCCTCTCCCTGGGTGTTTTTGGCTTTCTTCATCACTGAACAATTGGAACTGGTTTGAAACATCTCATTGTTGAAGAGAGCCATGTCCATCAGAACTGATCATCATACAGTATTGTTGTTGCTGTGTATAATGATCTCCTGGTTCTGCTCATTTCACTCAGCATCAGTCCATGCAAGTCTCTCCAGGCCTCTCTGAAATCGTCCTGCTGGTCGTTTCTTACAGAGCAATAATATTCCTTGACATTCATATACCATAATTTATTCAACCACTCTTCAATTGATGGGCATCCATTCAGTTTCCAGTTTCTTGCCACCACAAAGAGGGCTGCCACAAACATTTTGCACATTTCCTTCCTTTAAGATCTCTTTTGGATATAGGCTCAATAGAAACACTGCTGGAACCCACTTATTCTCAATCTCTATATATATATTTGTCAGAGAGTGCATTGTAGAGTTTTGGGAAATTGTTTTATATTAGCTATACCACATACAACAAATATCTGCTTCTAAAAATAAATTTTCTAGATGGCTAACTGATATCAACTCATAATCATGGAGGAAATGCAATGTTTGAGATTTGTGAGAAATAACATTGTATAAATACTCCTTAATTACTTAGAACTGCTAATAAAATCTTGAGAGGGAGATATTGTCTTCTGGGGATCAATCCTGACATGAAGGGTGGAATGGGGTGGGGAAAAACTAGGAATAGAGCTCTATAGCATGTGCCATCTCCTTAGTTTCTGCTTAGTCAAATCATCACATTAACAGAGCAAAGATTAAATTAAGTGAAAGCTCAAAAAAAAAATAAAGGAAAAGACATAATTGAAACAACTCTAACTTTGTCTATATAAAAAAGTTATTGTTGAAAAATTGGATAAATGAATGAAATGACACAGGTATCAAATGCAATGATTTTAAAAAGTTGAACCAATGTACATGAATTGGCATAATGAAGACATCAAAAAAAAAAAAAGCCTAAAAATGCCTCTGTCAGTACATACTTGACTTGCCAAGCATAGAGATATGGAAACAAACAGGAGTACTGGTTTAGAATATAAAAACTTGTTTGAAAAAATCTAAGAGGAATGACAGTTTATGAACAAAAAACAAAGAAAACAATCAATGGATAAAACTAGTTTAAAGAAAGCTTTATGAGAAATACAACTAAACAAAAACAGCCTAAAAACATTAAAGAATGACACTAAGAGAATAAGAAAAGTATATGGATTGGAATCTAATCATTAGACCTAGAAAGATCAGTGTTTGAAGTGATATGACTTTGAGGGTGTTTGAAGTATACAAAAGAAGGGAAGATACCTTGAAAAAATACTTAGACTTTTTTTCTTTTTTTAACAATAACAGCAACCACAAAGGCAATCAGGAAAATAACATCTTCTTACATATATGATTACTTTCCTATCTGTATAAAATTTCTGTGGGGATATGACGTACATATATTAGGGGCATAGTTCTTTTAGTAAGAAATAAGGAAACTTTCAGAAATGATCTTCTATAGTAGATTCTTCTTTACTATTAGGCAATTGGCCAAAAAATAGACTATAATAACATACAGTGTCTATCATCTCTCTATTTATCTATGCATCCATTCATGTATCCATGTATCCATCCATCCATCTATCTAGATATTTGTAAGAGTTAACTACTGGATAGCCTATTTCCTTTGGTAATTTTTGTCAAGAGAATTTTAAGAAGGCACTCAACATTAAGTGAACTCCCTATTTCAAACTTACCTAAAAATGTTGACAGCACTCACACAGTACGGAAAAATATGGCATATATCATAAGAAGAAGTATTTACAGCAATGATGTTATATCATTTGACTATTTAAGTTACATATGTTACAGGGTTGTTGTGAGTTCAAATGCCATAATGTTTGTTTTAAAGAATTATTCAGCCAGTCCAAAAAAAAAAAAAAAACCAACAACCAAAAAACCCACATTTTGTTGGGAAGCATCTATATTATAGGTATTGTGAGCTGGAAATAAAATAGAAAGGCAAAAAACAGTTCCTACCTTCAAAGAGTTTACAGTCTAATGGGGGAAACAATATGCAAACAACTATGGATAAATGCTATGTAAATTAGAGATAATCTCAGAGAGGAGAAGGTTCTAGCTCTGGGGCTCTGGAAAAGCTTCTTGTAGAAGGTAGCAAGGCAGTTTATAGGCTTTCTGTAAGAAAAGAGAAGCTGATGTAAAAATGAGGAGGGACAGAATTCCAGATATTGGGGATATCCAGTGAAAATTTACAGGTAGGATATTTTGTAAGAGGAATAGCACTACTCTCAGTACTTTGTGAGGTATTTGGAGAGAAGTGAGGTATTTGGAGAGAAGAAGAGGACTAGAAAGGTAGGAGAGAACTAGTTTATGCAAGACTTCAAAAGCAAAATATAAAAATATGTTTTATTTGATCCTAGTGGTAATAGGAATCATTGGAATTTATTGAATAAATAGTGACATATAGTCAGCTCTGTGTTTTAGAAAGATGAGTTTGACAGGTGAATGGAAAATGGACTGGAGATAGGAGAAAATGAGACAGGGAGATGCAGAGGACTATTTTATGTTCAGGCAGGAAGTGATGAAGTTCTCTACCAGGGTGATGGCAGTGTCAGAGTAGAAAACAAAGATTGCAAATATGAGAGAGATTATAGAATGTACTGGTCTTGGCAATTGAATTTTTCATGAATTTTAAAGCATTCTATAAATGCCAAATATTGATATAACTGTTGCTAAAGACAGTGTGGTATAGTGGAAAGAGAATACACCTTGAAGTCCAGACAATGGATTCAGATCCTGCCTCTGTCAGCACTGGCTAGATGAGCTTGGGCAAGAGTCTTTTCTTCTCATTCAAAGAGGCTTTAATTGCCTCCAAGACTGATTTATTGGTAGATGGTGTTTCCTCACCAGGCTGTTTCTTATGGCAATGAAATTACAAGTTTACTTTCTCTGGCTATCTCTGTCTCCATCTCTGTCTCTCTCAGTCTCTGCCTGTCCCTCTCTGTGTGTGTCTCTTTCTATTTCTCTGTCATCTGTCTCTCTCTATCAATGTAACAATTTATTATGTGGATCCAGACTAGTCTCTTCTTTCTATGCAATTCTGGGACCAGCTTGTGGTTCTTTTATAGTATGGTGCCTCATGCCTTGGAAGAAGAAGCTGAATTAGGAGGAATCATGCCAAGCTCTATCTAGCAGCATTTCGGCTACTTGAAGTCAGGTTACACTATCTATCTATCTGTTTGTCTATCTCTCTATCATTTATCAATCAATCATCAATCTATCTACTTACCCATCATATATCTATCTCTCTATCATCTGTTTACCTATCTATCATCTATCTACCTGTCATTTATTTATCATCTATCACCTATCTATCAATCTAATCTATCATCTATCTATCCATTATCTGGCTATCATCTATCTATCTATCATCTATCCATCTATTATTTATCTATCTAATCTATCTATCAAGAATTTTTTTTAATATAGGCCTAAGTTTTGGAAAAGTAGCTTGAGTGAATCCAAATGTCAGTACCCTGACAGTCCCTGAAATTTCCATCAAATAGCCTTAGCTCTAAACTCCTTCAGTGTAAATCATTCACTCCCTTTTTTGAATTCCTTAGATCAGCACAGTTTTGCAGAATCCCGGAAACCTGCCAAATCTGGTTTAATGAGAGTACCTGTTTTTTCTCCTGACTTGAGCCTCCTCACCTCTGCTGCCCTAGGTGAGGATTACTCTCCATGCATATCATTTCTCTTTTTAATTGTTTATGTGTTAGCCCTCCTCCAGGAAGGGCATATAATTATCATCTCTTTACAGAGGACTTTTGGTTGAGTAGAACATCAAAGTTTTTTTTCAAAATGTGAGCCTTTCAAAGGGCTTCTAAAGAACACAGAGTTGCAGCAGTGATGGTATCTGATTTTCAAGAGCTAGATACATTAAAAGCCTGTTTAGGCCCTGAAGACTGCAAGTTCTTTGCTTATGGAATTCCTAGAGCCACTTGACCCAGTCCCCAAAAGCAATTGCAGCCCTATGCCCACTGTAGGTTGTTTATCTATTTCCTTTGCAATAAATTCTCCAAAGGCTGAACTAAGGTAGCTTTCATGTTGCTCCTTTCAGTAAATCAGGTTGCCTCTGGACCATGCCTTCATACAATATACTCCCTTTGAGAATAGAATAAAGGATTTCTTTACTCAGGAGCACAGGAAAATTTTTGAGATCTATTTAGAGGTAACTAACTAGCTGATTCAGCAACTCCCAAAGGAGAAAAGGATTGTTATAGACTATCACATTACTTTCTATATTTTGTTAAGATGCTGAGCACCCCTCAGTTGGAGTGCTTGACTTTCCAGACTAGAATAAACTGCTTTAGGAATACATGTTTAATTATTTTCTCTGTTAATTAGTTTTGCTTACCTCCCAGTTCAGTGTCTGTCTATTCTGTCCTATGTGAGAATCAGCCTTTCCTAATTATTTTACTTGTCAGCATTTTCCCAGGAGGAGTATGTCAGGTATCACCTGGCCAAGGCATATTTACCAAGGGACGAACCCAATTGATGCAATCTGAGCAATGTGCATTATTCTTCCACTTTGTTTTTTTTTTCTTTTTTTTTTTTTTTTGGATAGTGGATAGATAGTCTACTCTGTTAGTGATTTTATTTTTCATTGTAAAGCTCTTTACATTTCATTATATATATTCTTCCCCTTTGTTCCTTACCTAGATTATTTCATATGACATCAGTAATATATAGCTTTTTTATATTTCCTTTTATACTTTCTCTTTGTTCCTTAACTAGATTATCTTGTATGACATTGGTAATACATAGCTTCTTTTACATCTCTTTATATTCCTTTAAAATATTTCTTTTTTCCCAATTACATGTAAACATTTTTAACACAATTTTTTTAGTTCTTTATCCTTTGCTAATTTACCTCCTAATTTAAAAGCCAAGCACTTTGATATAGGTTATATATGTTCAATCATGTAATATGAAAATATGTATTAGTCATGCTGTGAATAAAATAGACACCCCCAAGAAAAATAAAGTTTTTTTTAAAAAGAAAGGATGCTTTAACCTATATTCAGACTGCTCTACTAGTGTTGTTTTTTTTCTGAAGGAGCATAGCATTTTTCACCACAAGTCCTTCAGAAATGTCTCAGTTCATTGTGCTGTTGAGAATAGCTAAATCATTCAAAGATGACCATCATGTGCTATTAATGTTACTGTGTGCAATGTTTTCCTTATTTCCTTTTGCATCAAGTCTTATAAGTCCTTCCAGGTTTTTCTGAGAGCATGCTACTTTTCATTTATTAAGAAAGCAGCAATGGGCATCCCTTCAATTTCCAATTCTTTGCCATCATAAAAGGAGCTAGTATAAATGTTTTTGTGCATATGTGCTCCCCCCCCTTTTCTCCTTTCTTTTCTTGATCAATTTGGAATAAATAGGGCTATTGTTGGGTCAAAGGATATACAGCTTTATAACTTTTGAGAATACTTCCAAATTGCTCTACAAAATGGTTAGATCAATTTACAATTCCACCAACAGTGCACTACTGTTCCAATCTTTCCATGTTCCCTCCAAAATTTGTTATTTTTCTTTTGTATCATATTAGATAATCTGATATGTGTAAGGAAATAAGTTAGATCTATTTTAATTTTCATTTCTATAATTAATAGTGATTTAGAGCATTTTAAAACTATGACTATATATAGCTTTGATTTCTTCTGAAAACTGCCCATCCATTTATTAATTGGAGAATGAAATGACTTGTAACCCTATAAATTTGACTCATTTCTGACTCTGAAAATTGAGGCCTTTATCAGAGAAACTTGCTACAAAAATATTTTTCCATTTTTCAGTTTTCCTTCTAATTTTGATGGCATTGGTTTTGTTTGTATAAAACCTTTTAAAGTTTATGAAACTAAAATTATCCATTTCAAGTTAATAATGCCTATTTTATGCTTTTCTAATTGCTTATGGTATCACCATTATGTGTAAATCATGTACCTATTGTGAATTTATCTTGCTATATGGTGTGAGATGTTGGTCTATGCCTTTTTTCTGCCAAACTACTTTCCAGTTTTCCCAGCAGTTTTTATCAAATAACTTTGAATTTTGGGGTTTTTCAGATATTAGATTACCATCATCACTTACTACTGTGTATTCTGTAACTAACTTGTTCTATTGATCTACCACTCAATTTCTCAGCCAGTACCAGATTGTTTTAATGATTACTGCTTTGAAATATAGTTTCAGATCTAGTATGGCTAAGGCACTTTCCTTCACATTTTTTCCTTTTGAATATTTTGATATTTTTGACCTCTTGTTCTTCCTTTCAAATTTTATCATTTTTCCTAGCTTTATAAAATAATTTTGGTAGTTTGATATGGCACCAAATAAGTAAAGAAATTTAGCTAGAATTGACATTTTTATTATATTAGCTCAACCTACTCATGAGCAATTAATATTTTGCCAGTTATGAATCTGACTTTATTTGTTGAAAAGTGTTTTGTAATTGTGTTCATATACTTCTTAGGTTTGTCTTGACAGGCAGGTTCCCAAGTATTTTATATTGTCTTTAGTTGCTTTCAGTGGAATTTCTCTTTCTTTCTCTCACTGCTTTACTTTGTTGGTAATATACTGAAATGTCCATGATTTATATGGATTTATTTTATATTTTGCAGCTTTGCTAAAGTTGTTAATTATCTCAACTAGGTCTTAATTGATTCTCTAAATATGCCATCATATCATCAGCGAAGAGTGTAATTTTGTTTCTCATTGCTTATTCTAATTCCTTCAATTTTTTCTTCTTTTATTGCTAAAGCAAGCATTTCTAGTACATATTGATATGGCAGTAATGGTGATAATGGATATATTTCCTTCACTCCTGATTTTATTGGAAAGGCTTTTAGTTTATTTCTATTATGCTTGTTCATGGTTTTAGCTAGATATTACTTATCATTTTAAGGAAGGCTCCATTCATGCTTCCCTGGGTTTTTAATAGGAATGGGTGTTGTATTAGGTTAAAAGCTTTTGCTACATATATTGACACAATCATATGGTTTCTCTTGGTTTTGTTATTGATTTGGTCAATTATGCTGAGAGTTTTCCTAATATTAAACCAATCCTGCATTCCTGGAATAAATTCCACCTGATCATAATGTATGATCTTTGTGATATATTGCTGTAATTTCCTTGGTAGTATTTCACTTACATTTTCTATATCAATATTCATTAGAAAATTGTTGTATCAATTTTTTTCCTTTCTGCTTTTGCTCTGCTTAGTTTAGGTAGCACAATATTTCTTTGTGTCATAGAAAGAATTTGGTAGAAGTCCTCCTTTGCCTATTTTTACCAAACACTTTGTTTATTATTGTAATTAATTGTTGTTTGACAGAATTAACTTGTGAATCCATTTACTCCCAGGAATTTTTTTTCTTAAGGAGTTTATTTATGGCTTGTACAATTCTTTTTCTAAGAAAGTGTTTATTATAATATTACATATACATAACATACATTAATATGCAATAATATGCATACTGTAAAACATATACACATTATTTATTATATTTAATGCAATTTATGTATAAAGTAATATAATATATTTGTAATAATACAATGGTATGTATTATTTATTATAATATTTAAGTATTACATTCCTTTTGTTAAACTGGGAAGTTTATATTTTTAAAATATTCATCCATTTAGCTTAAATTGTCAGGTTTTTTTGCATATAATTGGGCAAAATTACTTTTAATGCTTTAATTTCATCTTCATTGATGGTGAATTCATCTTTTCAGTTTTGATACTGGTAATATGTTTTTTAAATTTCTTTTTAAGT
Source organism: Myrmecobius fasciatus (assembly GCA_023553655.1). Classification (NCBI taxonomy): domain Eukaryota; kingdom Metazoa; phylum Chordata; class Mammalia; order Dasyuromorphia; family Myrmecobiidae; genus Myrmecobius; species Myrmecobius fasciatus. The sequence continues at coordinate 349,186 of JAJPUD010001507.1, read as the reverse complement.
CAAATTAAATGATGGCTTATCAATTTTATTCTTTTCATAAAATTAGTTTCTAGTTTTACTTATTAGCCCAATAGTTTTTTTTTTTTAGCATTTTGTTTTATTAATCTCTCCTTTGATTTCAGGATTATCATTTTGGTATTTAATTTGGTACCTTTTAGCAAAATGCTGCTTCCTTGTTTATCTCCTTAATATCCTTGCTTATATGCTGTGGTTTGTTTGAGTCATCACTGCTGTCCCTACTTTTTTTTTTTTTAACTTCAGCTGAAACAAAATAGATTCTGCTCTTGTCACTTGCCTTTTCTCTTTCTGTGTGGCTCTATTTCAAATGTGTTTCTTGTTTTTTTTAAAAAAAAATTCTAAGAGTGTGATTCTTCATTCACTCTTCTAAGCACGTCTATTCTATTTATATTTGTATGTATCCCATTCATATTCACTATTATAACTACTAATTGTATATTTTCCTCCATCCTGCTTACCCCTCTGTTTATTCTTCTGTCTCTGTTTTTATCTCTGTCTCTCTGTATGTATATGTGTGCGTTTCTCCCTAGTATTGGGAAAACATTTATTTTTCTGTTTTATAGTTTGCTAAAAGTTAATATTCAGTACATTATTGAAGAAAGTCATTTTAGAGTTGTATTTAGGGTTCTTAATAATTAATGAATTTTAATATATATGCGAGACATACTTTTGGGAGAAGTTTTGAGATTTTACTTCATGAAAGTCAACTAAATTTAGTCAAAAATAATTTACAAAAGAAATTTGTATTTCCTACATCTGTCAGCCAATTATATGTCTATGCTGGTGTGATGTAATGCAGAAAATACTTTGAGAAGTCCTCTCTTTTTTGTTCTCAAACTTCTATTAGTATAATCACTATGCATTCATATATTATTTCCATGAAGATTTTATAGAGCTGAAGAAGTGGACATGCAGATCAGAATTTGTTCTTGGCCATTTTTTAAATTGTAGTTTCCAAGATCTTAAAAACTTTTAAAAAAAAATTTTCTCCTTTTTGAGGCATGTTGAAAATCAATTTCTTTAAAATTGTATCATCTCGAAGATGGCGAACTGCAGACACCATTCTCTGTGAATTCCTGAGACCTTCCCTCAGACCCAGACAAAGTGAGCCTTCCAACTGGTATTGGAGTGAGGGGTCCGCCAAACATTTGGACTACAACGCACTTCTATCAAATATCTACCTTGAAAGAACTCCCGAGAAGGTTAGCCTCAGGGGAAATTGGCCACTGGTCGAGATCAGACTCCAGCCGGGGCGGAAGTCAGGGCTGCGATAGAGGGGTGGATTTTAGGCACCCAGGAAGCCCCTGGGAGACGCCTGGGCCACTTTGCTCTGCTTGCGGGCAGGTGCTTTGGCAGATCTGCCTTTGGTAAAGGGTGGATTGAGAGCAGCTGAAAACGTGGTCCTAGTGCGAATCTAGCCCGACCAGCCTCAGACTGGAAGTCAACTCGGCAAACTGCCCCAGGGCAAATACAAATTGTTGCAGTTTTCTCTGCTTTTGACCAATATCCCAACTTTAAACCATGAGCAAGAAGCAGAAGAGAGCTCTCACCATAGAAAGCTTTTACAGAGAAAAAATAGAACAGTCCCCAGATCCTGACATTATGAAAACAATCCCAGATGAAGCCACAAAGGCAGACTTAAGTTGGTCTCCCTTTCAGAAGGATTACCTGGAAGATTGCATTAAGAATCTCAAAAGAGAGGTAGAAGAAGAATGGAGAAATAAATTGAGATCAGTGCAACAGAAATATCAAAAACTGGAAAATAGGACTGGTGAATTGGAAAAAGAAAACAGTTCACTGAAAAACAAAATTGGTGAATTGGAAAAAATCACCAATTCACTGGAAAATAAAAATGGTGAACTGGAAAAAGACAACAATTCACTGAAAAACAAAATTGGTGAATTGGAAAAAGACAACAATTCACTGAAAAACAAAATTGGTGAATTGGAAAAAGACAACAATTCACTGAAAAATAAAACTGGCAAAATGGAAAAAGAATGCATTGAATCAAGAAATTCAACTGGCCAGCTACAAAAGGAGCTAAAAAAGATAACTGAAGGAAATAATACTTTAAAAATTAAAATTGAACAAATAGAAGTAAATGACTCAATAAGACTTCAAGAATCAGTCAAACAAAATTGTATCATCTCCAGTTGCAGATTTCTTCTGTATTTAAATGATAGATTTCCTTTTTAAATTTATCTTCTTAAATGACATGACCAATTATTCCCATATCAGTAGGGTAGTGGAATCCACAAATAGTGATTTTACTTTATTCTTATAGTTGAATGCCAACAAAATATGTGAAGACTGATTCTCTTATATGTCTATTTCTTGTCTTCAGATTTCTTCTATATTTGTTCTCAGGATGACCTGACTTAACTAGTATCTTGCCAATCAATCTGCAACTCATTTTTCTGTATATTGGTTTTAATTTTTTCTTAGCAGATACTTTTCATAACCTTCTATGCTCTTTTTCCATGCACTTTCTATGCTCTTTTTCCAAGATGACTTTTAAATGAGCTTATATTCAAGACTGATATTGTCCTTAATTGCCATATCTCTATGTTTCTCAGGATGATAATACATCTGCTTACTGAGGCAGCAGCTAATATCATTCTGCCTCTTTGATGCATTCATTGCTTTGCTTTGGTTAAGCTTCTCTTTCAAAAATCAAGCTAGGGTCATTTTGTTTATTTCCCATTATTCAGAGTTGACAGCTAACATACAGTTTAGGTTGGAGCAGCTTTGATTACATGCAGTCTTCTCATGTTTATCATTTCTTCTAATTAACTTTTCATATGTTAGGTGGTACTTGAGCTGAGTATTAAGGAAAATCAGATGTTTCAAGAGGCAAGACCAAGTTGATAGTGTCTCTCAGGTTTGTGGGACAGTCAATACATAGAATATCATGTGAAAACAGCAAGTAGGCCAGTATGATTATATGGCAGAGATCATGAAAGGCAGTAATGTATAAAAAGATCAGAAAGATTAGGAGAAGCTATTGTGAAAATATTTAATTTTCAACCAAAGGATTGTATGTATGTATGTGTATATATATATATATATATATATATATATGTATATATATATATATATATATATATAAAACACCTTACTCCCAGTCAATATGGGTAGGGCATGGACAGTCCCATGATGCATGCTGCTGCCTATGGAATATGCTTCTGTATTAATAGAAATAATGCTGAGATTATAATTTTAAAACTAATTTGTTAAGAATTTTAGTAGAGATAATGCTGAGAAAGGGGGTAAAGTTGGTGTTAATGCTCAGCAGAAGAGAAATATTCATGATTCCTAGGTCAAGAGAATAATAAATAATTCCAATCACTCTTGGAGACAAACTCTAAAGATAAAAAAAGAAAGAAAGAAACAGGCTTTTGAAGACAGACATATAAAGGAAGTTGTCTCTTCAACTTATCTTGATTGCCTTCCAAAAGATTTCAGGGAATTTCTCTCTAGATAAGGTCTCATGTTTCTTTCTCCTTTCTAAAGAACTCCTTCCTTCCTGTGTATTTTCTGATTTATTCAAATATGTGTAGCTCTTGTTATTTTTGTTTACTGTTTGGATTAATTGCTAGTTTTGTGTATCTAGCATTTGATGCAAAGGTGTTAAGCCTGCAGATCTAAACTTGGGATGATCTTATACCCTTAAGAAATCATAGCCAGAGAAATAGCATTTTTGTCTTGAATCTAAATCATATTCCTAGAAGGTAATATTTAGCATCAAGGCAAATAGATATAATTCTAGTTCAGTCTTCTCTCTCAGAGGAGGACAGAGCAGCTAGGTTCTTTTCTTGTTTTCCTAAAGGCAAAAATGGCAATCTCCATTAATAAAGGATGGGCAGGATTCCAAAGTTTTACATCCCTCTCTCCCCTTAAGTCACCTTTAAACATCTCATATGCACATGCACATCTTACATAGACAGCCCACAATTTACATATATTTGATTCCAGAGGCAATAGTAACCCACTGGAGTTTATTGAGTAAAAGAGTGATTTGGTCATACTTGCACTTTAGTAAAAATCACTTTTGGATTCTCTTTAGAGAAAGAACTAGAGTAGAGAGAATCTTGTGGACAAAAGACAAAAAGAAGTTATTGTAATAGTACAGGAATCAGATAATGATGGTTGAATCAAGCTAGTGACAATGTCAGTGAAAAGGACACGTGCAAGACATGCTATAGAGAAGGATCTGAGAGCTAATTAGAAATGTGTAGAGAATGAAGATAAATTAATGGTGACCCCAAAGTTATAAACTTGAACAATGATGATGGAATCCTCAAAAAAATAGGAAAGGTGGGAAGAGGAGTTGATTCTAGGGGAAATAGAATGAGGTTTTATATTTTGAACACACTGAGCTTGAGATACTTCTGGGATATCTAGTTCAATATATTCAGTGTTTATGCTGTATGGTGATATCAAAGCTTAGAGGAGAGAATAGGACTGGATATATGGATATGACTTCTGTTTGCATAAATAGGGTAATCAAATCTATGGAAAATTTATAAGATGAAAGAAGAGGAGAAGAATAAAGAAAGAGCAAGAAGAGATAAAGAGGGAGGAATAGAGGAGGAGAGACAGAGACAGAGACAGAGGCAGAGGCAGAAAGAGAATGAGAATGAATGAAATAAGGAAAAAAGAGCAGAGAGAGCCTTGGAGTTTCCTTACAATTCAAGGATATGATATGAATGATGAACCAGGAAAGGAGATATAGAAGCCCTTGTTAGACAAGTAACAGAACCAAATGTAAATGGTGTCCTGAAAACCCCAAAAGGATAAAATTTCTAGGAAGAGGATTTATTCAATAGCATTACATTCCACAGAGAAGTCAAAGGGTGAGGATTAAGAAGAGGCCATTAGATGTGACGATTAAGAGATCATTGGATACTTTGGATAAAGCAATTTTAATTCAGTGATAAACTTGGAAGCAACATTGTAGAAGAATTTAATAGAAAGGACAAGGAAAAATGAAGGCATTGAGTGTAAGTAGCTTTTTTTCCCCTAGGAATATGGGTAAGAGAATGGAGATATAGATTATGGGTGGAGATTATCATTCAATGAGAATTTAAAAATGGAAGATAATTGAGCAGTTTTATCAGTTATAAAATGAGGAGTTTTTTTCCCCTCCTCCCTCTACCTCCCTCCCCACAACAGCAAAAAATCCAATATAGGTTAAACATGTAATTCTTTTAAACATATTTCCATATTCATTATGCTGCTCAAGAAAAATCAAATCAAAAGGGGGAAAAACTATGAGAAAGAAAAAGCAAAAAGGCAAATAACACCACCAACAACAAAAAGGTGAAAATATTATACTTTGATCCACATTCAGTTTCCATAGTTCTTTTTCTATATGCAGATGCCACTTTCCATCAAAAGTCTAATAATAAGAATTATAAAAATACCTGTTTCAATGCTTCTGAAGAAAGTGTTGTATAAACCATAAATCACTGTGCAAATGCAAGTTGCTACCATGGCTACATATAAAAAGGCTTAAGCGACTTCAAATATTAATAATAATAGCTAAAATTTATATAGAGTTTTTAGATTTACAGAATTTCTACAAATACCTCATTTTATCTTCATAATAGCTTTAGGAAAAAGGCACTATTACCATTCTCATCTTACAGATCAAGAAACTGAAGCTGAGTGAGATAAAGTGATTTGCCCACCAGATTCACACAGCTAATTAAGTTACTGAGGTTGGATTTGAATTCAGATCTTACTGACTCCAAATCATAGAGTTCTATCCTGACTATTTTTAAGTTACCATGGAAATATCTTTTGTAGAATTAATTAGTTTCTGACTAGAGATTGGGATCTAAAGGTGCCTTCATTTTCTCAATCACTTACATGGCTATCATATAAGCAATGAAATTTTTTCCAGGTAATATCATGGGAGTGTTAAATTTCAAAGTAAACATATTTTACAAAAAAGGGAGACATTTAAAATTCTTCTATGAGAATTCATGTGATAATAGAGAGTATTCAATTTATCCTAGTTGGAGTAACAATCCCCCAAATCAAAAATCTATTTCTGATTTTTTTTTATGATGACTTAAGTGTTTTATCAGTGGAATAAAAAGTGCATTATTGCTCTAAGGGGATTACATTATACTCTAAAAAGGGCACATTAAAAATGGTATCTTGTGGGGGCAGCTAGATGGCGCAGTGGATAGAGCACCAGCCCTGAAGTCAGGAGGACCTGAGTTCAAATCTGGTTTCAGACACTTCCTAGCTGTGTGACCCTGGGCAAGTCACTTAACCCCAATTGCCTCAGCAAAAAAAAAAAAAAAAAAAAATGATAATGGTATCTTGCTTTGTAGTTTTTGTGATTTGATTAGAGAAGATTGGTTTTGTTGCTGTTGTTATTGTTTTTAATGTGAAAAACAAAGCAAGGCAAAACTATGGACACCCAGAAAAGCAGTGGAGATTAAAACTTACTATCTATAAATTTGTTTTGTTCTGATTCCATGATTTGGCATATTTGAGGAAGTGTGCTTCCTGTTCTATATATTTCTCAAGGTGAATGAATTTGCGATTTGGCACATAAAAACTCCATTTAATCCATATATATATTAACTGAATAATTCATTGCCCAAAGCCCCCCATTTTCAGTCAGTCAATGAGAATTTCTTAAAACATTTACTGAGTGCTGGGATGCAAAGCATATGGTTCTTGTCTTCAGAGAGTTAACATTCTACAAATATCTAGGCAGAATCTGTAGGTGGAATGTTTTGTGTGTGCAGGTTGGCTGGTATTGCTGGATCTTAGAGCATGAGAACTGAAGTCAATAGGTTATAAGCTCTTTAAAAGCAGGGAGTGTCTTTTGCCTTTATTTGTATCCCTGGCATTTAGCTCTATTAGGTACTTAATAAATGTTTACTGATTGACTGAGTAAAGTTTAAGAAGCTTGAAAAGTAGGAAGGAGTCAGGTTGTGAAAGACTTTAAAAAGCAAACAGAGACTTTTATATTTGATCCTGGTGGTAATAGGGAGCTGCTGAAATTTATCAAGTAGGAGGGATGTCATGGTCAGACCTAAGCTTTAGGGAATCACTTTTGCAGCAGAGAAGAGGTCCAGAATTACACTTGTTAAAAGAATTCAATGCATCTCACTTAAGAGGATGCTGATATTATTTCAATATGAAACTGAAGGCAACAATCTCCTTGACTTTTTAAATCTCTTCAATAACAGAAGACAGCAGAGGAACCCTCAAATGGATTTGTTCCTACTGAGTGTTGAACTCTGTTCTACTTCTGCTTTTGATTCTAGTTTCTTCACAGCATCATCACCAACCCATTCCTAAGAGTACATTCTCTTTCCCTAGCTTTTTTTTAACTAGAAAAATCACTTTCTTTTTAAGTGATGTGAAGGTTTTGAGTAGGAACATTTAACATTTTACATTTTTTCTTTACCTCTGGCAATAGTCTGAAGTGAGAGAACTGAGTCACCTACTGCATATACATTTTTCACTGGAACATCCTGTGTAACACACTTTACAAATTAAATGTCGACTTTTTTAGGCATTCCTATAAATAACGAATGGAGAGAATCATTTAGTCACATGTATATGGAAAACTCTGAGTCATTTGTCTCAGATACTTGTACTGTTATTGATGCAGAACACACAGAATTTGTCTTTTAAAATTGAGATTGTAGGACTGAACCTCCTTGATTGTTCAATAACTGTCCATATCTAGCAAAAAAAATTTCTTCTTTCAAATAACTGTATGGGCAAAAATCATCATTGCATCATAATAATGATACTTTTATCTTATTGCATAAAATATACATATATGTGTGAATATTTCCTCACTAGATGTACTAAGTACATCTTCCTGATGTAATAAGTATTGCTGTAGCTGAAAAAGAGTCCCACTAAAATATTATCTGAAGGTCAACTTTCTAGATCCTCTCCAAATTTAGCTAAGCTAGACTTAAGAGAAGACATATTTTCTATTGCTTAGGGCTAAAATTTGTTTGCACTTAAAAAACCATACTCCATCATTATAACTTTCAAGAACCCAAAGCCATCTCCATACTTTGATGAGGCTTCATATCATAAAAGGCTATTTGTAATCATATTTTGATAATAGCAGTATGTTAATAATAGTCACCTTATGGTGAATCTAAAATCAAAAAGGCAGAACTTTTCCTTTAGTTTAATTTTTGGTTACAAAGAGATCATTTGTAATTCTGGATAAAGATTTGGCACTGGAATAAGAAACTCATGGATTCCAGTACCTCCTCTGATATGTCCCCATTACTTGAATCCATAGGATCAAGTACTATCTTTGACATGTCACCATCACTTATCTATCTCTGCCTTATTCCTCCTTTGTGTGCAGAACAGAGCAGAGATGGTGGGAGTCTAGGCTAGTGAGAATAGGAGATGAGAGACCTGAAGTTCTAGTTTTTAGCTTTGAAAGAGGTGCCTATTCCAAAATCTCTTCAGATCATTGGAAGGAGAGATTCTGGGAAAAAAAAAAGCTGAGATGAGAGGAGATGGAAATCTTACAATGTCCCCTATCCTCAACTTGCTGTGCTAGACTTTTTTAAAATAATAGCCTTTTACTTTCAAAATACATGAAAAGATACTTTTGCAAAGCCTTGTTTTCCAAATTTTTCTCCCTTCCTTCCTCCATGCCCTCCCCTAGACAACAAGTAATCCAATATATGTAAAACATGCATAATTCTTCTCTTTATATATTTTTTTCATATTTATCATGCTGCACAAGAAAAATCAGATCAGAAAAGAAAAAATGAAAAAAAAAACAAGCAAACACAGAAAAGGTGAAAAAACTATATTGTGATTCACATTCAGTCCCAAAAGTCCTCTTTCTGGATGCAGATAGATGACTCTCACCATCACAAATCTATTAGAATTGACTTGAATCATCTCACTGTTAAAAAGAACCACATTCATCAGAATTAATCATCCCATAATCTTGCTGTTACCATGTACAATGTTATCTTGGTTCTATTCACTTCACTTAGCATCAGTTCATGTAGGTCTCTCCAGGCCTCTCTGAAATCATCCTGCTGCTCGTATCTTATAGAATAATATTCCATTACCTTCATATACCATAACTTATTTAGCCATTCTCTGATTGATGGGCATCCACTCAGTTTCCAGTTCTTTGCTACTACAAAAAGGGCTGCCACAAACATTTTTGCACATGAACATCTTTTCCCCTTTTTTTATGATCTCTTTGAGATATAGCCCCAGTAGAGACACTTATGCTAGCCTTTTTTTGCCCCCAAACCTCTTCCTTGCTCTGACTTCCTTCTCTCTGTAGCACCAGCATTCACCCAGTTTCTTAGATTTATGACTTTGGGGATTATTTTTAGTTTTTCTCTGTCCCTCTCCTCTCATATCCTAATCTCTTTCATATTCAACTCCTACTGATACCATCTCATCAATATCTCAAATTCCTTTATATTCTGTTCATCTCCCTTGTTGTCTGCCTTACTGTAGCAACCTTCTTGTAAGCCTTTCAATCTTTTTTTTTTTTACCAACTTATCCCTTATATTACTGCCAGAATAATTTTTGTTATGCAGAGACATGATATAGTATTTCTCTGTCCAAAAATTTTCAGTGGCTCCCATAGTCTCCAAAGTGAAGTTCATGCTTCTTAATCTGGTTTTCAAGATTTGCCAAATTATATTACTTTTACAGTCTTATGTTAATCCTTTCCATTCACTCTGAAATTTCCCAAAGCTTTTCACTTAGACTGTTCCTTATAACTAGAATACCTTCTTTCTCCCTCTCCACCTATTGAACTCCCACCTCTTCCTTTAAAACCCAGTTTTAAATCTCTCTCTTCCAGGAAACCTTTCCTAATTTCTTTCATTGCTAATGTTCTTCTCCCTCATATCTAAACCCCAAATTTTATTTTTAACCCTGTAAGGCATGTGTCATATAGTATCTTGTGTTTCAGCTATTTGTGTTAGTATTTTATTCCCCTTCCAGTCTCAAAGATCCTTAAGGCAATGATTATATCTTTTGCAAAATCTAATTCTCTCAACATTTTTTGAAATGTTCTTTATATTGTAGGTAAATAATAATTGTGTTTGTTATTGTCATAAGAAGAACAAGCTTCATGAGGCTAAGAGAGTGAATTTCTTGAACTTACAATCAGATAGACTAGTCAAATTAGTGTGTCCCACCTTTGGGACCTAAAAAAGAATAAAACAAACAAATCCATAGAACTTTTAGTTTCCTTATATCTACAATAGGGATAATATATCTGGGTAGTAGTTGTCTTATAATGTTATTCCTCAAAAGTGATTTGTTTAAGTTGTTAGTGTATTTGTCTTCTAAAAAGTTAATAAAACAATAGGTTACTAAGTTATCAATCAAACAATGGGAACATTAGACATTTATTGATGACTTACTTTGTGCCAGGGACTGTTATGATATGAAGACTTGTAAGGTATGGCTTCTGACCTTGGCAACTTTTTATTTACTTATCCACATTTTACAGATGAGAAAATTGAGGCACCAAGCGGTTTAACAATGTGCCCAGGCTTATGTATCTCCAGCATCTAGTAACTGCTAGATAAGAGATTTGAATTAAAAACTTTTGAATTGAGATTTTGAATAAAAAACAGTGCTCTTCCTCCTGGAGCAAACTGTCATGATTCATTCATCTTTATGACCTTAGACTTCACCTTTTGAGTGACTTTCATATCTATATGTCCAGCCTTGACCTTGGCAGTTATTGAATAAATGACAAAGTCCTTTCTCCAACTTAATATCAACCTCAATGTCATGAAAATGTTACAGTGATGCTTGATAAATCCATGGTATTCTTAAAATAATGTCTCAAACTTGCTTGAAGGTTGCCTTCTAAGTTGAGTGAAGTTGATTTATGTTGCCCACCTGAAAACTCTAAGGTCTTCTCTATATTTGGTGGAAAGTATAGTAAACTTGTTCTTACTGCAGCTATTAAACAATCCTTTCCATTTCAACTTTACAGCTATGGTTTGGGAAAATGACTCTGACTTTGGCTTATCCTTTATTGCTATATAGCTTCTCATGTCAGGAGATTGGAAGACAGGTACAAAATTTAGTTTATTTTTATCTTAGTGACTTTTACCTCAAGAAAAAAAGATGAACCTGGGCAAGTCACTTAATTTCTACTTGCCTTAGCTTCCTCATCTGTAAAATGAGAGATAATCATAGCACCAGGACTGTTTTGAAGATTAAGTGGTATAGTAATTTAGAGCTTGTAAGATAATGCATTGCACATAGTAAGTACTATATAAATGTTAGCTATTATTGTTTTTATTATTATATAATAAGAAACCAACATAGATTTTAAGCAGAAAGACATAACCAAATACATGCCTAAGGAAACAATGGAAGGCAATACTAAGGGCAAGTCAGAAGGAAAAGATAAAGGAGACAGGAAAACATATTAAAACATCATTATAATAGCCATAGAAGATAATAATAAAGTAAAGGGTTTAGGGAAGACATTTAGAATTATGAAGGAAGAACTGATAGGATTTGGAAAATAATTAAGTATGAAAAGGTGAAGGAAAGGGAAGAATCAAAACATCACTAAGGCTTTGAGCACATATGCCTAGGTGAATCATAGTATCATTCACAGAAATAGTGATTTAGTTTTAGAGAAAAAAGATGATAAACTTAATTTTAGGCATAATAAGCTTGACATGCCATTACAGATGTAGGTATTCTGCTCATAAGGGAGGTCAGAACTGTAGATAAAAATTTGAAGATCATCCACATAGAGGTAGTTGTGAAGGTTTCAGGACTTAGTAAGACAGTCAATTGAGAGAAAGAGGGAGAAGGGGAAAAGATCAAGGGAAAGAAACTTGGAAAATAGCTCCTAAAATGATTGAAAAACTAACAAAGAGAAAAAGGGAAGCGTAGTTGAGAAGTGGAAGGAATAACCAGATGAAGCTGAAGACTGAATATGTTTAATAAGAGAGAATATCCAGAAGAAGAGGGTTATTTTAAAAAATCAAATAATTCAGAGAAGACAATAAAAATAATGCAGATTTATGTGGTGCTTTATCATTTGCAAAGCATTGACTACAACTACAGTTCCCCCCCTCCCCCATTTTAGAGGTTTCAAGCAAAGGCTGAATGAGCAGTCAAGTTCAACTGGTATTTAATTAAGCATCTTTTCTGTGCCAGGGGATTTTGCTCAGGTGATGTTCAGATACTAGATGCCCTCTGATATCCCCAACAAGTCTGCAATTGTGTAAGGTAGTGTTATTCCCTCATTAACTTCATAAACTCATATGGGTTTTATGGTCCCCTTCTTGCAAAGAACTCCCATATTTTCAGCCCTAGTCTCCCTCTTGAGCTTCAGTCCCACATAACCAACTGCCTACTGGGTTTTTTGCCAGAATGTTCTGTTTTGCTTTTGTTCCGTCATTTCAGTTTTTGTGACCCCATTTGAGTGAGATTTCCTGGCAAAGATACCGCAGTGGTTTACCATTTTCTTCTCCAGCTCATTTTACAGATGAAGAAACTGAGGCAAACAGTATTAAGTGACTTGTGCAGACACAGCTAGTAAGTTCAAATATAATTATTTACTATTTTCCACATGTTTTCTGAAAATTTTATGTAAGTCCCAGTTGTTCTTAAAAAGCATACATTATTTCCTCCCCCTCCCCATCCCTACATTTCTGTTAGACTAGATTCTTGGAGGGAAAGATGTATTAAGGAGGACTATATTTGTATATGTCACAACCTCCACTCAAATCCACCTTATTTGTGGTCTCAAGATGTAGCATTACTAGAGAAGAGTAGAGTGCTGTGTCTGGATTTAGAAAGACCTTGGTTCAAATCCTCCCTCAGACATATTAACTCTGACTCTGGGCAAGACACTTAAACTCTCTGGAATTCAGTTCTTCTCATATGTAAAATGAGGGATTGAATTATCCCTTCCAGATCTAAAGCTACTATCCTGTGTCTTGCATATAGGAGATTGTATGATTGATGATCAAGACATATATGCAGAGGGTAAAGGTTGGTAGATGAGTAATTTTATTTTATTTAAAATATTTCCAGAGATACATCATTGTTAATCCTATGAAGAAACTTCTCAAGAGTGAGAAAACCTTTCCTTTTCTTTAAGCAAAAAGAAAATTTGGTGACAGTCTTAAAATTTAACTATTTTATTTTTTTTTAAAAAAGTGAACATTATTGCCATCTTGTGGATTGAGGAGGCTGCAACATATTCAAGTTTTAACATTGCATTTTCATTGACATGTTATAAAGTTGAAGCAGTAGGTTTATAATGGTCTTTCAATTGCATATTTTTGAACGTGTTACCATGAATTATAGTGATATGGCAATAAAGAATGTTCACATGCCAAGATCAATTTTAGAAACAACAAATAACCTTTTAGCCTTGAAAGACTGATAAAACATAGCCAGCTATCAGAATTCAGTACAGATGGGCTCTTGAATGAAATTATAGTTGATTCCCATTTTGCTACATTTCCACAACAGTAAATCATGATTACAAAATTACCACGTGTACTCTTGTAATGCTTGCAAAAATAACAAGTCTGAAAAGGAGAAATGCTCATCAATTTACTATAAGAAATGAAAAGTTTTGTAGGTTATTGAGTTTAAACAAAGATGTAATTTGTTGACACAAATATGATAAGCTGTCAAATTAAACTGATTTTTAAATAATTTTTTCTTACTTTAGGATTTTTTTAAAATTTAAAGTAATTATGGAAATATGTATACATATATTCGACTTGTCAAGTATTTTAATATAATTAACATGTAGTGGACTTCCTGCCATCTAGGTCAGGGGAAGGGACTGGGGGGGGTGTGGAATTTGTAACAGCTTTGTAAGGATCAATGTTAAAATTTAAAGTAATGAATACTACGTAGAGCTAAGAGTTTAAAAAGGCCCCTATCTACAGGGTATGTAGTCTCACAATCTAATTCTGTATTTAAAAAAATTATCCTATGAAAAGATGTTTGGTGTTCAAATCTGCTCAATGTGTTCAACTTTTATATTTCCCAGTGACTCCCTAAAAATTGTGATTCTGTATAAGAATTTTTCTCTCAAAGAGAAGACTTTGTACCTACCCAGAACACAGGTGAGTAACGCTTTCTTTGAACATGGACCATATATATTTTTTTTATAAAACAAGGATCCTGTTATTTGCACTAATGATAGGGAGGGATTTGGGGTGGAAGGGTGAGAAATGAATATTCATTAAGTGTCTACTATGTACCAGGCCCTGTGATAAGCACTTTATAAATGTTATCTCATTTTAACCTCACAACAATCCTAGGAGATAGGTGCTATTGTTATTCTTATTTAATAGTTGAGGTAACCGAGGCTCACTAAGGTTACATTACTTAGCTAGTGTCACATAGCTAGTAAGTGCCTGAAACTAATTTGAACTCAGTTCCTCCTGACTCCAGATCTTGTTCTCTATTCATTGTGTCATCTAGTTCCTATGACAGAATAGAGATAGAGAAGCACAGTGAATAAAGAGCTGAACTAGCTAGCTCTAAATCCTGACTCTGGAACCTAGTGGTTATTGTGACCCTAAGCAAGTCATTTAACTCTTCAGGTTCCAGGCAATTTTCTCCAAGTATAAGTTGAAGAACTGCTTTACATTGACAGAGGAGATTCTTTCATTAGGAATCTCTCATACCAATAAAATAATATCTGTTACCTAAAAAAAAAAGATTTTGAAACAATTATTAAAAGTACTCTATTGCTCACTACTTATCTAATTTTCTTTTCGTATGACATTTCCTTTTTCTACCTCCTTATTTCTTTTTCCTCACACATCTTTATCTTTTCTATCTTCTTTAACATTATTATTATTATTTTAGAACCTAATACATGCAGCATAAAAGTAAATATTATAACTGGTGGTGCAGTAACTTGAGTGGTACATCTGGATTGGGGAAGATCTGAGTTCAAATTGGCCTGAGACAGTTCTTAGATACATAATTAGCATAATAGTACATTTCTCAGGGTTGTTAAAGATCAAATCACATCACCTTTATAAAGTACTTAGCATAGTATATGACATATGGTAGGCACTAAAAAATTTGTTTCCTTTCTTCCTAAACAAGGAAAATTAAACACAATGTTGGGAAATGATATTTTACAAGACTATGGTAATTATCAAATGGGAATATTAAAAATAAACATTTTAAATATACAGTAGCTTTATAAAAATGTTAAAATATTAAAACATAAAAACATATAGTTAACTATTGAAAATATTCTTATATAGCATAATGTAATAGTTATTAAGCATAAAGAATATGTTAATTCAATCCAATTAAGCACTCATTAAATGCCTAATACATATAAGAAAATGTGCTGGACATACAAACACAGAAATTAACCAGTTTTTGTTAACAAAATGGGCTTATAATTTACTTGAGGGAAATAACAGATACAAAAAACAAATAAATATAAATTGCTTAAAGTAAGTTATTGCATATATGCACATATATAAAAGACATATGCATACATACATATATATGTATTTGGACAATGATGTTATAAAGATAATGTTAATTATGCAGATTAAATTTGTTTGTCTTGTGTATATATTTTGCAGAGGGCTTATTGTAAAATATTTACTGGGAAATTCTTGAAAATAAAAAAAAAATCTTTGAGGATATTGAGGACAAGGGCCATCTTTCTACTTTTGTATCTTCCTCAGGGCTTTGCATAGTGCATTAAGCAAAGTACTACTTATTAAACTTAATGGATGTTCATGAGATAAAATTTAGAGCTGGAAGGGGTATTAGGGATTATGTCATTCCAAACCCTCATTTTCCTGAACTCTAAAGATTTTAAATGGCTTGGCTAATGTCAGTAAATCAACAATCATTTTTAAGCACACATGATGTGCCAGATTTAGGACTAAGTTCTTGGGATACAAAGAAATGAAGAAGATAGTGTCTTTAGGAGCTCACAGTCCAATGGGGAAACAACATGCAAACAAATAAATACAAATAAAAGGTATACAGAATAAACTGAGCACAATAAGCAGGCAGAAATAATTAGCATTAAAGGTGATTAGAAAATATTTCTTGTAGATGATATTTTACCTGGGATTTGAAGAAAACAGGTAGCAGAAGATGTAGATGAGGAGGGAAAGAGTTCCAGGCATATAGGATAGCCAATAAAAATGGAGTGTTTTGTGAGAGAAATAGCTAAAAGTCAATATCATCGAATCACAGAATACATAAAAGTGAATAAGATGTAGGAAGACTGGACAGGTGAGTTGTTGGGGAGAAGTTATGAAGGGCTTTATATTTTAAACACAGAATTTTATACTTGATTTTGGAGGCAATGGGGAACCACTGGAATTTATTGAAAAATGGTAGAAAGGGGATAATATATTCAGACCGATGTTTTAGGAAAATTAATATGACAAGGGAATAGAGATTGGATTGTAGTGGGGAGAAACTTGAGTCAAGGAAAACAATCAGTTCTTGCAGTAGTCCAGGAAAAAGGTGATGAATACTTGCACCAGGGTAGTGCCAGTGAAAAGAATCACCTATGTAGAATGACTTTAGGCTTGGGAGTTTATAATTGTTTTATCATCTGCTGCCTTTGATTGTAGTGGAAATTTTAATTTGAGGTGCAATTTTGAAGGTAAGATTTCTTTGCCACATTGAAACTGAGAGAGTAGAAAGATATACAACTAGAAATGGATAGCAAACTCTACATTTTGAGAACAGAGAGGAGATAAAAATGGAGAGGAAAAATACTGTGGAGATACCTTTATATAAATGAGTTTTTTGAGACAGATGATCAAATAAAGATAAATGCAGTTATGCCGACAGGAATGGGGCAGGCAAGGAGAAGAGTTGACTAAAGGAATATAGGAGAAGTAGAGTTTTTATTTTTTTTTTAAAGGTTGGAATTATTCCAATACTGTTCTCAGAGAGTGAATATTATGGGAGTCAGCAATGTCAAATACTTTGAGGTTAAGCTGAAGAGGATCAATATAAGTATTTTTCCCCAAAAACGAAACTATATAACTAGTATGAATAAAGAATGAAATATGATAGCAAGATAATGTCAGATGAATTTTTAGTCTTATAAAGATCCTCTTGCCTGGAATACAATTTCAGTTACCAGATTTACAATCTTAGTATTATTCTATTTCTTTCTCTTGCTCATCCTGCATAACAGATCCTTTGGAAAATCTTATTTCTTTCTCTACATTTCTCACATGCATCTCTTTTTCTCTATTCATATAGATACCACCCTAGTTCAGGTCCTTCTCACTTATCACTTGGACTGTTGGACTGAATGTTACCTGTACCTGAAAAACTCTACCTCTCAACCTCAGAGTTTAAGATCTTCATTTCTTTTAAGAAACCCAAATGCTCAACACAAATGCTGCCTCCTTTAGGAGGCGAGTAAATTCCCTTCTAAAGCTACTTCTTTCTACTGTGTAATTTTCTTGCATGTACTAATTATAGGGGCTATTTCTCCCATTAAATTTAAGGTTTTTAAATATTGTTTTGTATCCTCAACACTACACAACAGTGTAATATGTACACACTGTACATATGCTTGTTGTTTGATGCTACATCAACAAAAGAACTAGAAGGAACTTTTTGCTTTGTTGGATATTTGGGGAAAGTTAATGTGTGTAATTTAACACTCGAAGTCCATAAGCAATTTATGCAACAGTTAGTTTATCCGATTGAACTGGAAGTTAGAATGTCAAATAAATGCAAAAAAGACCTTTTATGTTATAAAAACTTAGAAGTGGCAAAGTAATTCCTATTGTGATCAAAATCCCAATTCTCAGCTTGGCACACTTTTAGTGATCTCTAGAAAAATTTTACTACTTTATGAAACATTTAGCACTAAAGTTCCTAATTCCTTTTAAAAATAATTTCATTTATATCTTTTATTCTTATATTGCTTATATTTGCTACTGTATGTCTTTCCCTGCCTCCTATAGAAAGTCATTCCTTATTTAAAAAGATAAAAACATGAGAAAGAATGAAATAAAAATAGAATTTCTATTTATTCAAATTAATTTAAAAAGCATAATAATAAAACCATTTGGATACTAAAAAAAACCCTAGAAAAATATGCCAATAGAAGAGACCAAATCTGAGGTAATATCTTTATATATTCTTAAATTGGTTATTGTATTTACTTACTTTTCTTGCATTTCTATTGCCTATGGTTGTTTGCAAGTCAAATATTCTGTTCAGAACTGTTTTTCTTTTTCTTTTTTGCAGGAATGTCTAAAATTTATTCTCTTGTTAAATGCTCATCTTTTTTTCGTTGATTCTTAGGTTAAATTTTGAAAGGTTGTAGTTTAAGTTCCTTGGTTTTTTGTAATACATTTCCCATTCAGTTTCTAGTAATTGCAGAGCCATCTTGAGTTATTCAGAAAACCTTTCCTTTGTAGTTCTTTATACCTGAAGATATTTCTCTTGGCCAATTATAGAATGTCTTTTTATTAAACTGTTAATTTGTTTTTTAAAAAAACAGTTATCTTTGAGTTTTATAATAGAAATCACCCAGGCCCCCCAAACCTGGAGTTTATATGTAGTGCTTTGGTGCTTTGTTTTCTGTTCTGAAGTTTGTGGAAGTTTTCTAACATTTTTTTTACTTTGTGTTGTTCAAGTCATTTTGATATCTTTGTTTATTTTGTCTTTGAGATCCATTTTCTTGCAAAGAAAAACACTCTTTGTGTTCTTTTAATGTTCTTTTCTTTGGCTTCTCTTCTTCCAGTTTTCCCTCTACTTCATTATTTTTCTCCTGTTCTGAATATTTTAACATTTTGCTTTTTTGGAGAAATTATCTACTGTGAATTCTCTTTTTTTGTTTTATGGGTTTTACTATGCATTTTTTCATCAATGCAATTCCTCTTTAAGAAATTCAGGAAAATGTCTATTTTCTTGGTCCTGTAACCCAGAAGTTCTCTATTCTTTAAATACAAACCTGAAAAAAAAGAAAGCACACTTCTTATTCTTTCTATCTTCTGCCTCCATTTTCTCTGTATGTCTAAGTTTTTAATCACTTAGTTTGAATCACTTAGATACCCTGAATTGAGTATATGGAAGATAGAGTTGTCCATAAAAAAATGATGTGGCATCCAACAGAAAAATTCATTTACATTAGAAGTAAAGTTTAGATTATGAAATAACTGTCTAATGGTGAAATCAGTATATTTTGAACATAGAACTTCATTATATTCCTGTCTCTTAGAGAAAGACCTTTTTAGGAAAACATAGATAACTCATCATCAAACTAATTACTATTTCAAGCCTTGAAATATTGACAAGTAAATAGAACTAGGATAGTTTATAGATAGACTAGAGTTATCTGCAGGATGTGCACATGATGAGGTTTTGGAAAGGCTTCCATTTTGCTTTTCTTCCCTCTGTTTGATAGACTGGTCATGGTCCCACCCCAAATTTTTCCCCATTGACCCATCACCAATACTTGAGAGTCTACATATATGGATTCATTCCTTTGTGTTAGACACTGCCTTAACTTTGGATTCCTTTATTAAAATGTAAAAACTAAAAAAGGTAATAAATTAGTCACTGACATCTTTCTGCAAATTAGCTTATCAAACCAAGGCTGCTAAACAATTCTGTACATCTGCAAAGTAGGGTTTGAACTGAAGAAAGAAGAGCCCCAAATTTGCCCTTCACAATTATGCTTTGGACTGGTATTTTGAAAATAATAACATGATCCTAAGTTGGTTTTTTTTTTTTTTTTTTTACATTCCTAATAAATCTTGCCCTTACCTTTACAGAGTAAGTTCAAGTGTCACCACACTTTTTAAGGTAGCAGCTCCATGGACTCGATGTAATAGTTGCAAACCTCACAACAAGGGAGAATTTTTCATAAAGCAAGGATAGTTGAAAATATAGACTTTTCCACTAGCAGAGGCTTTGAGATTTACGTCACGGAGTGGTTTGAAAGAAAGGGAAAACCTAGTCACTGAATTGCATTCACCTACAAACAAAAATATTAGATTGAAGGATGCTCCCTAAAGAGATTTTTTTTTCCTTTCCCTAATTGTTTGAAGTGTAGCCCAGGTTCCTGCCAAAAGGAACATGAAAGGGAAAATGCTGAATAACACACAGAGTATACATATTTATAACACTTCCAAATATATACACTCATTGGAGATTCTGACATATTAGCATTCAGGACCTCCTTTTAATGTTTATTGCTCGGAACAAATGTGCTACTAAATGGGTATTGATTTGGGTATGGTCTTATTGTCCACTGTGAATTACATATCAGAGAATCCAGCAGCCTTTGATTGTTCTCTAAGGAGACTCCTTCTTGCCCAGGTCTGATGAGGGCAGGGCTGGTTCTAGGATTCAGTAGTCCTTGGGGAGGGTGAGTGCTTTGGCTCTTCTGTCAGATCTCAGGGCTAGGGAATGATAGACAGTATCTGCATATCAGTATCTATTTAAGAAAAAAGACATTACAGAGATGACAGGTGGGAAAGGCATAGAAACAACCAGTTGAGTTCTATAGGTTTTGTGGCATCATTTCTCCTGTGATTAGTCATTGCTTTTAAGAACTTAACAATTACAAAGGAGAAAGAGCTCTTGCTCTGTCACATTTTTTTTACAAAATATAATTGAAGGCTTGACAGGAGGACCCAAAGTGAAGCCATCAATTAAAATTTCACAGACTTTCTTACACTTAAACAATTTTTAAAATCTTGCACAAATTAAATGGAATGACAACAGATGGAGCTCAATCTAGGGTCAGCAGGAAGAGAGCTTTCTGCCAATTGGTGAGATGGGAATGAAATTTTCTTGTCTCCTTAAAGGAAAGAAAATTTGTGAATCTCTCCATAGATTTGGGGATCTCAAAACAGTGATGGTCAAGAGAGTCAAGGCTTTGAATCAAAGACAGATGTGACATTTACAGGAGGAAAGTGTTTCTCTCTCCTAAAATTAGTTTCTTAGTATAACAAAATGTGGGGTTTTGGCCCTCAGTTTCATATGCCAAAAAAAAAAAAAAAAGCTGGTTAGTTAGTTATAAGCCTTGAAGAAATACTTCTCAGATTCCTGAAGTAAAATTCTTAGAGTAGCATCTAAGAACCAGCTTCTTTGATATGTGTTTAGAAAAACAAAACAAAACAAAACAAAAAACTAGCAATGACTACTTCATTCCCTAGATAGAAAGCCCATTTTTGTCATTTTAATGAGCTACATTTGTATAAAGTTTTCTTAGAAACACTTTAAGGCAATCTAGACATTTTCTCCTTAGAGGAGCAATCTTTTTAATAAGGCTTCAAAAAAACAATTTCACATGTTTCCTGAAGACTGACAAGATAGAAAGCAGAGACAATTGTAGTCATCTATGGAGATATTTCTGGGAACATTTCAGTGACATAGCCACCAAATTTGCTGTCCATTGGTGACCTGCACTATTGGTTGCAGCTTACTTCGGGGGATTGAATATATATTTGTCATTGAAGGGACTAACAATCCCTAAAGTGTTACTGGCCTGGGTGTAATAAAACGGACTGCAGAACTCAAACTGATTGAAATGCAGTCTAGCCTACAGCTACAGGCAAAGTTTAAAGATGTGGGCATGGCCGTGCTTATAAATTGACTTAGCTCTTCACAATGGTTGCATAGAGTGCCTACCATCCTTATGTGTGGCTTGCTGGTCTAAAGGTTAATTTTAGTATGACATTAACTGGGGAAAAAATTAAACAAAACATTTGCCCCAAAGTTCTAAAAGAGTCTAAAAATAGAGAGAATATTTTTTCACAGGGAATTTATTGGGTGATGGTTTTTCCAGAATGCTTCTCTGATGAAGCAAAATATTTGGTTAATTGCTTCCTAACCTTTCAATCCTACCCATAAGATATATTCATATCTTAGCCATTGCTAGAAGGAAAGTAAAGCAGATAAACTATAGGCTTCTCAAAGAGTTGTGGAACGTGGGTTGGTAAAGCATTTCTCATCCTAATCTTTGGGATGGACTGTTCAGTTTTTTTACTAAAATGTATTTCAATTCAATTCAGTAAGTATGATTATAATAGCTAATACTTACATAGTGCTCTAAGATTTGTAAAGTGCTCTCTCTATATATTTTATTTGATTCTTATAATTATGAATTTTGCAGATGAGGAAACAGATTTAGTGATTTGCTCTGAGTTTTATCATTATTATCATCATCATCTTATAATTATGAAATTGGTGTATTGTACCTATTTTGCAGATGAGGAAACAGAGATTTAGTGATTTGCTCTGAGTTATATCATCATTATCATCACCATCATCAAAGCGAACATTTAGGCAGTACTTAATATGTGCCACCTACTGTGTTAAGTGCGTTGCAATTATTATTTCATTTGATGCTTACACCAATTATTATTATTTCCATTTTACAGATTAGGAAACTGAGGCAAACAGAAGTTAAGTGACTTATCCAGAGTCACAAAGGTAATTATCAAAGACAGCTTTTGAATCCAGGTCTTCCTGACTCTAAGTTTACTACTCTATCTACTATACTGCCTTATCAACTTATGAAGCTTCTTCTATGTACTACATTAGGTCTGGGAAGGCAAAGATAAAATTCAAAGCAGTACATGACATCAAGTATTTTGAAATCTATTAGAAGAAACCTGCCAAAAATTATATTAAGTAATACATACAAAAACACTTAAAGTACAAATGGAAATCAGTGAACAAGCATTCATTAAGCACATTTGTAGTGTCAGGTACTCTTGCCAACAGTTGGCAATGTAAAGACAAAACCAAATAATCTTTGCCTCTTTGTAAGGAGCTTGTATCATCTAGGAAATCTGTACACTTGTAAATAAACACAAATATATACATCAACATAAACATGTCTCTCTATATATGTGTATATATACTTTTATGCATATATAAAAAATGTGTAAATAGGTATATATATATGTACAGTAGAAATAGTATAACATATATAGAAGTATAAATATTATAGTATATATAGTATAAAGTAAAAATGCTACAGACTCATAAAAACATTTAAAATATTACAATTAAACACCACTTTCTGGTCATATCTATGTATGTGCATGTATTATATATACATACCAACAAACACATTTATAGGTACACACACACACATGTTGCTCTACTCAATTTTGGAATTTGAGAAGGTTTCGTCAACTACTGCTCAGAATCTAGTCTAATTAATTTAGCTGGAATGTAGAATGAGTGAAGGGGAGTTATGTGCTATACTAGAAAGGTAGGACAGGACTGGGTTGTGAAAGGCTTAAAATGTCAGAAAGAAGTTTGCATTTTTTTATGGGAAAAAGGGAACCACTGGAGCTTTTTAAGCAGGGGCATGACCTGATCACATCTTCACTTTAGGAAAATCATTTTGACATCTGTGTAGAGGGTAGATTAAAGAAGAAATAAAGAATCTGAGTCAAGATGTTGGAATGAAGGCAGGGACTCATCTCAGCTCTCCTTTATTTAGAATAAAATAATGATTTTAAACAAATTTTAGAGTGTGGGAAACCACAAAAAGATTGAGTGAAACAATTTTCCAGCTGAAGATGGCTTTGAAATTTGGCAGGAGAGATCTAGTGAATAGGGTTGGGATTAAACTCCAGTCAAGATGCAGGTCTTGCCAGTGCAATCTCAGTCTCAGCAGGCTAGGGGTGGGCCTTGGGGCCCTTTGAATCAGTGATAGTAGCTGCAATCTCAAATTGGAGTAGAAATGCTGATACACAGTACAGGTCCCTGGAAGGATCTCTGAAAACAGCTGCACAAAACCCTGAGGCTTGAAACATTACATCCTCCACCCTTGAAAGACAGCCCTATTTTAATAAAGAATTAAAAGCTGAGTAAAGGCTGGGAAAATGAGCAAACAAAAGAAATAGAGTATGTTGTTAAAGAAAATCAAACTACACACCCAGAAGAAAATAACAAAGTCAAAGCACCGACATCCCAAAGTCTCCAAGAAAAATAAGAATTGGTCTCAGACTAAGGAAGAGCTCAAAAGATATTGAGAAAATCAAATAAGAGAGGTAAAGGAAAAATTTGGAAGAGAAATTAGAGTGATGCAAAAGGAAATACAAAAAGCTAATGAGGAAGAGAACATCTTAAAAAGCAAAATTGACCAAATGGGAAAGGAGGTACAAAAGCTAACTAAGGAAAATAAAAACTAGAATTAAGCAAATAGAAGCTAATGACATTATGAGAAATCAAGAAAGACTAAAACAAAGCCCAAAATGAACAAATACAAAACAATGTGAAATATCTCATTGGAAAAACAACTTACCAAGAAAATAGATCCAGGAGAGATAATTTTAACATTATTGAACTATTTGAAAACCATGATAAAAAAATAAAAGAACTTACACATCATCTTTTTAAGAAATTATCAAGGAAAACTGGACTGATATTCTAGAACCAGGGAGTAAAATAGAAATTGAAAGAATCCACTGATCACCTCCTAAAAAAGATCCCAAGATGAAAACTCACAGAAATATTAAAGCCAAATTCTGGAACTCCCAGGTCAAGAAGAAAATATTGCAAACAAATGGAAAAAAACAATTCAAGAATAATGAAGCCATAGTCAGAATAAGATAAGATTTAGCAGTTTCTACATTAAAGTATCACCAGGCTTGGAATATGATATTCTGAAGAGCAAAGGAGGTTAGATTATGACCAAGAATCACATATCCAACAAAAATGAGCATAATTCTTCAGGTAAAAATTATTCAATGAAATAGAGAACTTTCAAGCATTCATGATGAAAAAAACAGAAATGAAAAGAAAATTTAATTTTCAAATACGGGACTCAGAAGAGGCATAAGGAAGTAATCAGGAAAAGGAAATCATAACTTAATAAGGTTTATCTGTTTATATTGCTACATGAAAGGATGATATTTGTAACTTGTAAGGACTTTCTCATTATTGGGGCAGTTAGAAGGAGTGTTTATAGACAGAGGACACAAATGTGAGTTAAATATGAACGGATAATATCTAAAAATATAATTAAAAGAGAGAGAGTAATGTACTGGGAGAAAAGGAAATGTAGAAGTGAAATGGTGTGAATTATCTGCCATAAAATGGTCAAGAAAAAGCTTTAAGAGTGGAGGGAAGGGGGCAGCTAGATGGCGCAGTGGATAGAGTACCAGCCCTGAAGTCAGGAGGACCTGAGTTCAAATCTGGTCTCAGACACATAACACTTCCTATCTGTGTGACTCTGGGCAAGTCACTTAACCTCAATTGCCTCAACAACAACAACAAAAAAAGTGGAGGGAAGAAGGGAAGAGGAGGGGAACTAAATGAACCTTACTCTCATCAGAATTGTCTCAAAGAGGAAATAACATATACACTCATTATGTGTATAGAAATCTAGAAGGACAGGGTAAAAGAGGAGAGACAAGAGAATACACAGAGAGGAAATAGATAGCAATATTATTTATACAAATAATTTTGAAACAAGTTTCTCTGCTAAAGAGAAACTGCTATATATTTTCTCAAATATATAGGGAATTGAGTTAAATTTCTAAAAAATAAGAGCAATTCTCTTCTTTCTACCTTACCCTGCATACTGCCTAGATCCTCTATGGAAGATTTATCCCATAAAGTGATGGCCTTCTAAATTTTTTTTTCATATTCAACCAGATCCTTTAAAATACTCAGCTATCCAACTGTTTCCTCTCACTCTCAATATATGACCTGTGTCCAAAAATGTGCTGAACCAATTTGAATCAGGTTGAGAATCAATTGTTAAATTTTCAATTTACATTTTGAAAATTGGCAAATATTACAAACCAATTTTAGATTTATTGTATTGTTAATTAACCTAAACTTAAGAAAGTAATTCAGGAAATGTTAACATATATCATGCCTACACCATACCTCTCCTCCCTCCTAAAGCTAATTGTTAAACATTTAACAACATACTGCTGTCCATGTCCTACATGCTCTTGATAAGGTCTTTCTTATAACTTATTCCACATAGGATCTCATGGGAAATTTCATGTGGCATATATATCTCTTCTGTCATCTTGGGTTATTTACAGTATTGATGCTTCTGAATACTTTCAGATTTTCTAAGATAGAACAAATTGCAATTATGTTGTTCCAACAAACCAATGACTAAAAAAGTCATCAAATCCCACATCTTGATTTTTGATTTATAAAATATTCTTGAGTCAAGATGGCAAAAGTAAGAAGAAGCTTGTGAGCTCAGCAAACCACTACCTTTCTCCACAACCATTGGGAAAGCATGAAAATTCTGATGGAGGAAAACTAGGGAAAGGTCACAGTGAGTCATTTTCCAGTTGGGAGGGGGTAGGAGTAGCTGACAGATATGTAGACATGTGGAGAGTTTTCCACTGCCAGGTTTGGAACCTGAATGGCAAAAAAAAAAACAAAAAAACAGGGATTTCTGCACCATTGAGTGTTGGGGGTACATAGGAGCATCTTCAGTCATTCTCTAGTTATGTTCCAAGAAAGGAACAAGTTCTAAGACCAAACTATGAGCCCAGAAACAGAGCACTAAATAAGTATAGTCTTTAGGCCATTGATCAAGCCTGTTGGAAATAACTAGGAGAGGATTTCTGATCAAAAGGAGTAGGAGGGCGAAGGAGCAGTTTTGTGACTCTGAACTTACAGAATCTGCCTATGATAAAGCTACAATAGTGACTAAGTCTGAAAAAAAAAGAAGAAAATATGAAATATTTCATAGGAAAAGCAACTGACCTGGAAAACAGATTGAAGAAACACAATTTAAAAAAAATAATAATTCAAGCTACTTCAAACATACAAACAAAAAAATAACCTAGACATATTTCAAAAAATCATAAAATAAAATTGCCCAGATACCTTAGGACCAGAAGGCAAAGTAGAATTTGAACAAATTGGAAATAAGATAATATAGGTTGTTCCTTCCGGGGGTGGAGCCATGGTGGCGGAGATCAGACAGGAGTCTTTGTAACCTCCTTTAACCTTCCCTCAAACCAACAACATATGAAGCCTCTAGACTGATTTTGAAGCAAAAAAATCCACAATATCTGGAGGACAACACGATTCTAGAAGAAGATACTCTGGAAGAACCTCAAAACAGGTCTGTTTTAATTGGGCAGGGGGGTGGTCTGCTGAACCCAGGCTGCAGCGCAGGAAGACTGGGGCAGGGAGCTGGAGCAGGGAGCTGGAACAGGAGTTGGAACAGGACTGAAAAGTTGTGCTTTTCACACACCTGGGAGTCTTCTGGGGGCCTCTTGGACCAATCTGTCCTGATTGTGGGCAGGTGGTTTGGAGGGTCTGCCTTTTGTGGGGGGTAGATTGTGAACCACTGAACCCCTGATGAGCATCGGACCTAGCTGCCATTACACAACACCCTAGGGCGATCAATCAATCAGCAGGACTGATCAGCACCAGAAATAATTCAATCAGCAGAGCTGCCCAGTACCTGAAATAATTCAATCAGCAGAACTGCCCCAGGGTGAACTAAAGCAGAACTGCCCCAGGGTGAACTAAAGCAGAACTGCCCAGCACCTGACATAACTCAATCAGCAGAACTGCCCAGTTCCTGAAATAACTCAATCAGCAGAACTGCCCCAGGGCAAATTAAAGCAGCTGTCCCACCTTTGCCCTAAACAGACCTCACACCTTTAAAAAAAAATGAATAAAAAACCAAAAAGAGCTCTCACCATAGACAACTTTTATGGAGAGAGGGAAGAATAAAAACAAAAAAATGAAAAGATAGAGAAAAACATGAAATATCTCCTAGGAAAAACAACTGACCTGGAAAATAGATCTAGGAGAGACAATCTAAGGATTATAGGGCTTCCTGAAAGCCATGATGAAAAAAAGAACCTAGACACTATCTTCCAGGAAATCATAAAAGAAAACTGCCCTGATATCTTAGACCCAGAAGGCAAAATACTCCTTGAAACAATCCACCGATCACCTCCTGAAAGAAACCCAAAAATTAAGTCCCCCAGAAATATCGTGGCTAAATTCCAGAACTATCATACTAAGGAAAAGATATTACGACAAGCCAGAAAGAAACAATTTAAATATCGGGGAGCCACAATTAGGATCACACAGGACCTAGCAGCTTCTAATTTGAAGGATCGAAGGGCCTGGAATCAGATATTCCGAAGGGCAAAGGAACTTAGATTACAGCCAAGAATAAGTTACCCAGCTAGAATGAGCATTATCTTTCAGGGAAGAAGATGGTCATTCAATGATATAGGAGAATTTCACCTATTTCTACTAAAAAGACCAGAACTGAACAAAAAATTTGATCTACAAACACAGAACACAAGAGAAACATAAAAAGGTAACAAGGAAAAAAAAAACTCTTGAGAACTATATTTATGTTATAGATACTTATAGAATGAGGGTTGATTTTATGAATCTATTATTACATTATGATTATGATATGATTACTGTGATTTTATGATTATTATGATATGATTATTGTGATTTTATGATTATTATGATATGATAAACTGAAAAAGAAATTAGAGGTAGAAAGGGATAACACTGGAAGAAGAGGAAAAGGAGGTAAAATAAGGGAAATTACATCACATGTAGAGGCAAAGAAAACCTATAATGATTGAGGGGGGAAAAGGGAGGGAAATGAGAATTTGGTTAATCTCCATCTCATCAGATTTGGCTCAGAGGGAATAATAGACGTACTTATAAGGAAACAGGAGGGAAAGGGGGAAAAAAAGGGGTGGGTGGGGCTCTAAAGGGGAAGGATTGTTTGAGGGAAGTGGTTATCAAAAGCAAAATAGTAGGGAGGAGGGAAAGGGGATAAGAAAGAGAAAAGCATAAGCTAGGGTAAATAAGATGGCAGGAAATACAGAATTAGTTATTTTAACTGTGAATGTGAATGGAATGAACTCTCCCTTAAAGCAGAAGCAGATAGCAGACTGGATTAAAAACCAGAATCCAACAATATGTTGTATACAAGAAACACATCTAAAACACAGAGATACATACAGGGTGAAGGTAAAAGGCTAGAGCAGAATCTATTATGCTTCAGGTGAACAAAAAAAAGCAGGGGTAGCAATCCTGATCTCAGACCAAGTAAAAGCAAAGATAGACTTAATTAAAAGAGACAAAGAAGGAAATTATATTTTCCTAAAGGGTACCATAGATAATGAAGCAATATCAATACTAAACATATATGCACCAAGTGGTATAGCATGGAAATTCCTAGAGGAAAAGTTCAGAGAGATGCAAGAAGAAATAGACAGCAAAACTATAATAGTGGGGGATCTCAACCTCCCTCTCTCAGAACTTGATAAATCAAACCATAAAATAAATAAGAAAGAAGTTAAGGAGGTCAACAAAAAGTTAGAAAAGTTAGGTATGATAGATCTTTGGAGGAAATTAAATGGAGACAGAAAGGAGTTTACTTTTTTCTCAGCAGTCCATGGAACTTACACAAAAATTGACTATGTGTTAGGACACAAAAACCTCAAAATCAAATGCAAGAAGGCAGAAATAATAAATGTATTTTTTTCAGATCATGACGGAATAAAAATCACATGCAATATAAGGCCAGGAGAAAATAGACCAAAAAGCAATTGGAAACTAAATAATTTTATCCTAAAGAATGAATGGGTGAAACAGCAAATTACAGACACAATTACTAATTTCATTCAAGAGAATGACAATAATGAGACCACATACCAAAATTTGTGGGATACAGCCAAAGCGGTAATAAGGGGAAATTTTATATCTCTAGATGCTTATTTGCATAAAATAGAAAAAGAGAAAATCAATGAATTGGGCTTGCAACTAAAAAAGCTAGAGAAAGAACAAATTAAAAACCCCCAATCAAATACCAAACTTGAAATCCTAAAAATAAAAGGAGAGATTAGTAAAATTGAAAGTAAAAAAACTATTGAATTAATAAATAAAACTAAAAGTTGGTTTTATGAAAAAACCAACAAAATAGATAAACCTCTAGTTAATTTAATTAGAAAAAGGAAAGAGGAAAATCAAATTGTTAGTCTCAAAAATGAAAAGGGAGAACTTTCCACCAATGAAGAGGAAATTAGAGCAATAATCAGGAGTTACCTTGCCCAACTGTATGCCCATAAATTTGATAACCTAAGTGAAATGGAGGAATATCTACAAAAATATAGATTGCCCAGATTAACAGAAGAGGAAATAAATTACTTAAATAGTCCCATTT